>CM061749.1:185066792-185365373 GCA_030979885.1 Lolium multiflorum | reverse complement strand
GAGAAACACGAGAAAAGCAGGGATACAGCCAATCTGTAAAACTTGACAGCAGGTACAGAAATGAAATTACAAAAAATCTTCCATTGCTCAGCTCAAAAAGTGTTCAACTAATGAAAGTTAGATAACAACCTGGGGCACGTGCTCAAAAATTGGCAACTCAAAATAACGTTCTGGCTGTGCGTACGAATTTTTTTTTTTGGTAACAGCCCAGAATCTGTTTTTGGACAGCACTTCCCAAAATATCATCTCCCTCTCATTAGAAAACCACTCTAAGAAACTAAACAAGTATGTACAAGTATCCAGCAACCATAATATGCAAAGAATGAGTGATGCCGGTATACCTCCCCCCAAGCTTAGGCTTTTGGCCTAAGTGGAGTTCATTCCCACGGTCCCCATGAAGTGGTGTCTCCGTAGTACGACGAAGAACGACCCGGTTCCAGGTATGTGCTGGAGGAAGCATCGGGGTATGTGACGGTGCAGTCGTAGGAGGGCTCGGCGTCCTCGGAGTCATGCTGCTGGTGGAAGTCTTGTATCTTCATATGTTCCTCCACCTCCTCCTTAGTGCGCGACCATGATTGCCTGTCAATATTGAACAAACCTGGCTGGGGAAGAGGGATTTCCTTCTCATCCCCGTCAGCAAACAACATTCTATAGACCATATTATCTATAGTGGAATCAGTAGTAACAAAATGATGACTCTTCATAGCAGCAATATCAAGTCTCCTAGGGGTTAATGGCACATCATTAGAATCAAGAGGGAGTCTTAAATGTGTTAAAATGCGCAGTGCAATAGTTCCTCCAAAAATAGGCCCCCTGCTAGACAGGCGGCGAGCAATAAGAGAACCAAGATGATAAGATGTCTGTCCAGTAAGTGCAGCATTCAAGAAAGCAAGATGATAGCTAGAGATATTACTAGTATTTTCCCTACCAAGAATACTAGTAGCAATGTAATATGCAAAATATTTAATGGCGGGAAGTTGAATATTTCTTATCTTGCCGCGCTGAATGGTGCGGCAATCATCTTCGGTGATCCCTCGATAGAGCTCCAACAGGTCCCGGGGGTTGTCATCAATCCTCCTTGCTGTACCTACAGGGGCAATATCCAATGCACGACAAAATTCTTCCAATTCCATAGTAACAGGATTACCATAGATCTTGAATGCAACTGTCGGCTCATATTGCGTGTTGTGGAACTTGAAGCTCTCAACGAAAATTTTGGTGAGCATGTAGTATTGCTCCCTTTCATCTCCCACGTAGGTGGCTAAGCCCGCCTTGTTGACAAGGGTGAAGAAATCATCCAATATCCCTGCATTTGTCAGAAAATCATAACATGGGAAGGATGAAGCATTAGGAGCCCCATTGTCCTCCTCGGGCGCGAAGCTAGGCGCGATGATATCCTCATTGTACGATCGCCTAAGCCGGGTGGCGGCCCTAGAAGGCCTACCGGTGCTGGTTGTTCCTTTCTTGAACAATTCTCCAAATTTGAATTTCTTCATCTTCCTCTTCTGAAATTTTCAACAACCATTATAAAATTTGATTTCAAGGTATATAATTGAGGGAAACTACTATAGGAACTTGCTAGAGTACTAAACATGCATCAAAACTAGTTTCTACCACTTAGAACAAGCATGCAAGCTCACTAAACATGTTATCTACAGCAGCAAAATATTCAAGATATACTCAACCAAACAAAATTCTACTTGGATCATTGGAGGAGTCACATACCAAGGAGCAAATGTGCCAAATTTCAGACAGAAATCTGGGCTGAGCAAAGAGATCGAAAAATCGCGAGTTCTTGAGCAGAAACGCGAGTGAGAGAAAGTGAGTACGAGTTTTTTCGGGAGAGAGAAGAGAGTGGGAGGAAGAGATGCTGAAGTGGGGCAAAGGGGGACCCACACACCAGGGTGGCGCGCCCCCCTTGCTGGCCGCGCCGGCCTGTGGGGTGCCACCCTGGGGTGCCCCACTGGTCAGCCCCAGGTGCTCCCAGGTGCCTCTTCGAAAAATAGGACTACCAGTATAATTTTTGTAATTTTTAGAGAACTTCGAAAAATGCACATTTCTGGGTGTTAAATTAATTATTACTGCGCAGGAAAATGATTTCCAAAATCTTAAACAACTAAAGCATATTGCAAAACAAAATGTGCTACAGCAAGTAAAATAAATGGAGGGAGAAAGAAAGAAAGAAATGTTGTTTAGCTCTCTTATGCATTAAAATATACTTGTTAACAAGGTTGATCAAGTCTTGCTACCAAATAAATTTTATATGACATAAGAAGAAATAAACCTCAAATCAATCATGTTACCTTATATTGAATTGATATGGATCCAATCACAAGAGTTTGATATTCTTCTTTAGGCTCATATATAGGACAATCAATGGATCCCACTTTGATAGTTTTCACATTAAAAATTGTATTAACTCCATATACTTTATCAATCCTCTTGGGAAAATAGACGGTATGTTCCTTATCATCAACATTGAAAGTAACCATGCCTTTATTGCAATCAATAAATAACAGCCCCTACAGTATTAAGAAAGGGTCTTCCAAGAATAATGGACATATTATCATCTTCAGGCATTTCCAACACAACAAAATCAGTTAATATCAAGCAATGTTGAGTAACTTGAACAGGAACATTTTCACATACACCAACAGGAATAGCGGTAGATTTATCAGCCATTTGCAAGATATATCAGTCGGTATTAACTTATCTAAATCAAGTCTCTTATAAAGAGAAAAAGGCATTACACTAACTCCTGCTCCCAAATCACATAGAGCAGTTCTAACATAATTATTCTTGATGGAACAAGGAATAGTCGGTATACCTGGGTCTCCAAGCTTCTTTGGAATCTTACCACTGAAGGAGTAATTAGCGAGCATAGTGGAAATCTCCTCATTGGGAATTTTCCTTTTGTTAGAGACAATATCTTTCATATACTTTGAATAAGGAGGCAATTTAATAGCATCGGTCAAAGGGATTTGCAAAAATAAAGGTTTCATCCAATCACAAAATTTATTATAATGTTCCTCCTCCTTTGATTTTAGTTTCTTAGCAGGAAAAGGCATTTGCTTTTGAACCCAAGGTTCTCTTTCATTACCATGTTTCTCAGCAATAAAATCTTCTTTAGTGTACTTTTTATTTTTAGCATGCTTTTCAGGTTCTTTTTCAATTTCTTCTTTATCAGGAGTATCATCCTTATCATTATCTTTATCATGTTCATTACCACTTTCAGTTTCAGCATCAGAAATAGAAATACTATTAGGATCATTAACAGGTTCAGAGGATTCTACAACATTCTTATGTTTCTTTTTTCTTTTTCTTAGATGGAGCACTAGTTTTAATTGGTTGAGAATCTTGTTCAACTCTTTTGGGATGCCCTTCAGGATATAGAGGATCCTGGGTAGAAACACCACCTCTAGTTGTTACTTCATAAGCATGTTTTTCTTTAGAATTATTTCCCAACAAGTCATTTTGCACTTTAGTAAGTTGATCAATTTGAGTTTGAACCATATGAAAATGTTTAACAAGTATCTTAACATCATTGGAGGTTCTCTCCACAATATCATGCAATTCACTAATAGCTCGAGAATTTTCCATTAAATGATTCTCCACTCTCATATTAAAGTTTTCTTGCTTAACAATATAATTATCAAACTCATCTAAGCATTGAGCGGGAGGTTTTGAATACGGAATATCTTCCCTAGTAAAGCGTTGAAGAGAGTGTACCTCAATCATGGATGAAGGGGAGTTATCTCACATAAATCTTCTATAGGAGGTAAATTCTTCACATCTTCAGGTTTAATACCCTTCTCTTTAAGAGACTTCTTGGCTTCCCTCATATCTTCATCATTTAATTTAATCATACCTCTCTTCTTCACTATCGGTGTCGGGGTTGGTTCAGGTGTAGACCAATCATCATGATTCCGGCCTATTTTAGCCAATAATTCTTCAGCGTCGTCTGGAGTTCTTTTCCTGAAAACACAACCAGCACAACTATCCAGGTATGCCCTAGACTCAATGGTTAGTCCACTATAAAATATATCAAGTAAATCATGCTTTTCCAAATCATGGTCAGGCTGAGCTCTAATAAGAGAACAAAATCTCGCCCAAGCCTCAGGCAATTTCTCTTCATCTTCCTGGTCAAAATTATAAATTCTCTGCAAAGCAGCGTGTTGAGCGCTAGCAGGAAAGTATTTTCGAAAGAAAACATCACGCAAGTCAATTGGACTTTTAATAGAACCAGGAGGCAAATTATTATACCAAGTTTTAGCATCATCCTTTAATGAGAAAGGAAAAAATTTAGCGACAAAATAAGTACGCATCTTGACATCATCAGAAAACAAGCTACTCAGAGTAGATAACTCAATCATGTGTTCAACAACACTTTCTTTTTCAGTACCACAAAAGGGTGTTTTCTCAACAATAGCTATATGAGATAGATCAAGAGAAAAATCATAATCTTTATCATTAATGTTTATAGGAGATGTGGCAAATTTAGGATCGGGAGATAGTTTATATCTAACAGCATGTTCTGCAAGCAACTTTTTAATTTTTCTTGCATCAGTAGTAGCATTGCATTTTTCAATAAAATCATCATTAAGCTCTACATAATCTTCATCAAGATCATCACTAGAATATTCAACAGACTCGGGTGAATTAACAGGTGTAGCAACATTTTCATTAGGAGTTTCAGTATTTTCAATTTGCCTAGACCTAGCAATTGTAGCATCTAGAAAAGATCCTAACGAACCATCATTATCAAGCACAGTAGAAGCATCATCACAATTATGAGAGGAATTTTTCAGATTCAGCAGAAGTACCAGCATTTGAAGCTTGTGGTGGTGAAACAAGTTTACTTATCACAGATGGTGAATCAAGAGCAGCAGAGGTACTAAGAGTTGTACCTTTTCTTGTAGTGGATGGTAATATGGCGATCTTAGTATCGCGAGGTTTACCCATGATGGAGAATTGCAGCGAACAATATCAATCCAAGTGAACTTCTAAATAAAGCTATGCTCCCCGGCAACGGCGCCAGAAAATAGTCTTGATGACCCACAAGTATGGGGGTGCAACTATCTTCGAGGGAAGTATTACCCAATTTATTGATTCGACACAAGGGGAGACAAAGAATACTTGTAAGCCTTAACAGCGGAGTTGTCAATTCAGCTGCACATGTAAACAGACTTGCTCGCAAGAGTTTATCGATAACAGTTTTATAGCAGTAGGAATAGTGAAATAACAGCATCGGTGAAATAAAGACAGCGGTAGTGATTATAGTAAACAGCGGGATTAAAATACTGTAGGCACGGGGACGATTAACGGGCGTTGCATGGATGAGAGAAACTCATATAACAATCAAAGCAGGGGCATTTGCAGATAATAATAAAACGGTATCCAAGTACTAATCAATCAATAGGCATGTGTTCCATATATAGTGGTACGTGCTCGCAATGAGAAACTTGCACAACATCTTTTGTCCTACCAGCCGGTGGCAGCCGGGCCTCTAGGGAAACTACTGGAAATTAAGGTACTCCTTTTAATAGAGTACCGGAGCAAAGCATTAACCCTCCGTGAACACATGTGATCCTCACATCACTACCATCCCCTCCGGTTGTCCCGATTTCTGTCACTTCGGGGCCATTGGTTCCGGACAGCGACATGTGTATACAACTTGCAGGTAAGATCATAAACAACAAATATCTTCATGAATCAATAACATGTTCAGATCTGAGATCATGGCACTCGGGCCCTAGTGACAAGCATTAAGCATAACAAGTTGCAACAATATCATAAAAGTGACATCTACGGATACTAGGCACTATGCCCTAACAATCTTATGACTATTACATGATCAATCTCATCCAATCCCTACCATCCCCTTCAGCCTACAGCGGGGAATTACTCACACATGGATGGGGAAACATGGTTGGTCGATGGAGAGGCGTTGGCGGTGATGGCGGTGAAGATCTCCTCCAATTCCCCGTCCGTGGAGTGCGAACGGAGACTTCTGGCTCCCGAGACGGAGTTTCGCGATGTGGCGGCTCTCTGGAGGGTTTCTGGCGACTTCGACTTCTCTGCGTGCGTTTTTAGGTCGAGGGCGATAAGTAGTCCGAAGGAGGGCGTCGGGGGCCAGCCGAGGGGGCCACACACTAGGGCCGCGCGGGCCCCACCTGACCGCGCCGGCCTAGTGTGTGGGGCCCTCGTGCCCCCACTGGCTCGCCCGGCTCCGTGATTCTTCTGGGAAAATAGGGCCTTCTGTATAAATTCCGAGGTTTTTCCTGAAAGTTGAATTTCTGCACAAAAACGAGACACCAGAGCAATTCTGCTGAAAACAGCGTTAGTCCGTGTTAGTTGTATCCAAAATGCACAAATTAGAGGCAAAACAATAGCAAAAGTGTTCGGGAAAGTAGATACGTTTTGGACGTATCACGCCTTCACCTCGGTCTGTGATTGAGCAAAGTTTCCTCACCAGTCTTCTCGTATGGTAACTTCTCAGGAGTCTTAGACCTCTTCGGAGCTGATGATCTTTTCTTAGCTTCATTTGAAAGCTTGAACTTCACGAATTCGGGCCAGTGATCTTTTATCTTCTCATGTGCTCTAGTGAAGTTTGGAGTCTTGTTTTTCTGGACATAGTCACGGAACAATCTTTTCTTGTGATTCTTGAATTGTTCGGCCATCTTTTTAGATCCTACTCCTTGGCTTTCTCCTCTATCTTTTTGACATCGGGATTCTCATCTGGAGGTAGGATGAAATGTGCCATGATTTCACGCCAAAGGTTGTTTTTGGCTATATCATCGACATAAGTACTTTCTTGCAGCCTTCCTTTGGCTTGTGCCATTCTCGAACGGTGATCGGGATGTGGTCCCTAACAACACTCCGCATTGACTATAAATAATCTTTGCACCTTGGCAAAGGAGCAATCGGTCGGCCATCATGGCGATGTGGGTGATTCGTGCCTAACACCGTCGTCCAACTTTTGGCCGGGCCTCGCTTCAGACTTTACAGAAGAAGTGCTCGATCCAGAGGGCTAAAAAAGAAAAATTCATAGTCAGTACATATTTAATTAGTTAATGCATCTAGTCGATCAACAGCGGCTTAATTAATTTATATACCTGGGTGATAACTACGGTTCCGGAGCCATTATGATGATCTTCTTCCTCACCGATGTTGTTCCTCACCGGAGCCATTAGGATCTTCTTCCTCAATATCCTCCGCTCCCTCACCGGAGTCATTCAAATAAGTTGCGGTGACATCGTCACCGCCATCATCTGGAATAACGTCGTCGTCGCGATCATCCAGAGTACCGTTTGCTATGAGTTCCTCCATGAAATTTTCTTGAATTTCATCTCTGTCCATGCTTTCTACAACGACCTGCAAGCTATACATAGGAACCATCATATGATCAAATTAAGGATAATGCAGAAAACTGAAAATGGAGTTACATATATACCTATTAATTAAGGATAATGTAGTGCTCAAAGCAAAGATTGCAGTTGCATATAGCTCGGGTCATTTTTATTTAACCCTAATACATCACTACAAGACTCCTACATGACCCTACAACGATCTTTGGCCAGCGGGATTTTGGGCCATATATATTTTGGGTCTATGGTTTGGGATGTTGGTGGTGAGTGTTGGCTCCAAGCAGCAGTTCTTTTCGATCTATGTGTCGGCAACCGTGCATGGTTGGTTAGGCGATGGCGAGGCAGAGGTGGTGACATAGGCATCCCCAATGGGCCTGTTGAAGATGGTACCCGGGGTTTACTGAAGGCCCACAAGTCGAAGAATATGAAGTTCGAAAGCCCAGTTAGTATTAAGGAAGGTTGGAATTGTATTAGGAAAGATAGAGATTTGTAATCTTACGGGTTGGGTACGAAACCCTCCCGGACTCTGTAACTTGTGTATTACGAAACCCTCGGCTCCACCCTCTATATAAGGGGGAGTCGAGGGACAAAGAAAGGATCGAATCTATTGTCAACACAACCCTAGTTTTACAATCGTCGAGTACTTTTCGGCTGAAACCTTCGAGATCTACTTGCCCTCTACTTCTAGCAAAACCCTAGTCTACAATACGTAGGCATTGACAAGTTAATACCTTGTCAATTGGCGCCGTCTGTGGGAATTAGAGGCGACAAGGAGCTGATCTCGATGGCACGTTCAAGATCGTCGACTTCGTCGGTGGCAAGCAATCCTCACCCGCCCTCCCGTTTGGATGCATATGCGTATCTGGAGGAGCCCATGGAGATGACGTTCGGACAATTCCGATTCGGCGTCGAGAAGGAAGGATCATATCGTCTCGAAGTTCCGATCTCGTCGGGATTATCAGCGATCGATTCCGACTCTTCATCAGGCGAAGAGGAATTTCGTCGCCACGCTTCATCAACACCATGGCAAGCGAAAAGCTCGCCAAGATCTTCGACGACATGTCTTTGAGTCGTGCGGACTACGATATAAGCGGCTGACTCGGCATCGCAACTTCGATTTCATCGATAGATCTATTGCTATTGGAAAGGTCTTCACCAATCTATGCGATGGTGTCACCAATCCTGACAAAAATCAAAATCAAAATATCATCAGATCTACGCAAAAGAGAGAAAACAAAAGAGAAGACAAGATGGTCTACTTGACCTCTGGCTTCGAAGCTGGGAGCGGGAGTTGGTTTGTATCCGAGGTAGGCGGGGATTTTCTTGGGGTTCGGCTTGGCAGCCTTAATCAACGACTGCCATTTCTTGGAGTCCGGCTTGGAGTTAGCTGATAAATGCGACAAGGATTTTCATCGACTGTCAGAAACTTTCGGGATGCAAGCAGAATATATGGCGTCAAGGCTCACAACTAATTATGATGTGTTACCAGATGCAGGAATACCACTCAGGGAGCCAACCTTCAGCACTATTAAGGACTCCAAGGAGGTGTAGATCCACCCGACAGACCCAAAGAAAACGACGTCCATTGCAACAAACATGGACCTCGCATAGGAAAGTGCGCTCGTCGAGTTCCTCCGTGAGCACTGGAAAATCTTCGCATGGTGTCCAGCTGACATGCCAGGAGTACCCAGGGAACTTGCCGAGCACCACCTAAACTTGGATCCAATAGCGAGACCAATCAAACAACCTTTGCGGCGTTTTTCGGAACCAAACCGCAAAGCCATGCTGTCAGAGATTGATCGACTCAGAGAAGCTGGTTTTATTAAAGAGATATATACAGAAGCCACGTGGGTAGCTAACCCAGTGATGGTCCCAAAGAAAAACACGAAAGTCCTTCGCATGTGTGTCGACTTTACATGTCTCAATAAACACTGTCCAAATGATCACTTTCCCCTCCCATGGATCGATCAAATCATCGACTCCACGGCAGGATGCGAACGTCTTTCCTTCCTGGACGCATATTTTGGTTATAACCAGATCAGATTAAAAGAAGATGATGAAGTCAAAACAGCGTTCATAACACCTTATGGCATGTTCTGCTATAGAATAAAGCCTTTTGGCTGAAAAACACGGGAGCAACATATCAGCGGATGATGAAGTGCCTTGCAACCAGATTGGTAAAAACGTACAAGTATACATTGACGATGTTGTCATAACAACAAAGAAAGGGTCAACTTTGATCGATGATTTGAAGGAAACTTTCGACAACCTTGACAAGTTTTGCCTTAAGTTGAACCCGACAAAATGCTCCTTTGGCGTTCCTGCGGGAGAACTTCTCAGGTTCCTAGTATCAGCAAGAGGGATCGAGGCTAATCCAGAGAAAATCCAAGCCATCGTAACAATGAGGAAGCCGACAAAGTTGAAAGAAATACAACAGTTGGTAAGGCGAGTCGCGGCATTAAGCGGATTCGTCGCCAGGCTAGGAGAAAAGGCATTGCCGTTTTACGCATTGATCAAGCAAGGTGATAAATTCCAATGGAACGAAGAAGCGGACAGAGCCTTCGAGGATCTCAAGCGCACAATCTCGACACCACCAATCTTGGTGGCGCCAAAGGAGAAGGAACCTCTCCTGTTATATATCGCTGCCACACCTCAGGTGGTAAGCACAGTGCTAGTGGTTGAAAGAGAAGAAGAAGGAAAACTCCATGGAGTGCAACGGCCGGTATACTTCATCAGCGAAGTTCTATCGCCTTCCAAACAACGGTACCCGCAGTACCAGAAGTTGGCATATGGAGTTTTTACAACCGCAAGAAAACTGCGGCACTATTTTTCGGCGCACCCGATAATAGTGGTCAATGAGGCGCCTGATATGTCTCAAACGTATCTATAATTTCTTATGTTCCATGCTACTTTTATGACAATACTTGAATGTTTTATACATACTTTACAGCATTATTATACATTTTCCGGCACTAACCTATTAACAAGATGCCGAAGCGCCAGTTGTTGTTTTCTGCTGTTTTTGGTTTCAGAAATCCTAGTAAGGAAATATTCTCGGAATTGGACGAAATCAACGCGGGGGCCCTATTTTACCACGAAGCTTCCAGAAGACCGAGGGAGATACGAGTGGGGCCACAAGGGGCCGAGACCATAGGCGGCGCGGCACAGGCCCTCGCCGCGCCGGCCTATGGTGTGGGGCCCCTGTGCCCCCTCCGACCTGCCCTTCCGCCTACTTAAAGCCTTCGTCGCGAATACCCACTGCCCAGAGAGCCACGATAAGGAAAACCTTCCAGGACGCGCGCCGCCAATCCCATCTCGGGGATTCAGGAGATCGCGGCACCCTGCCGGAGAGGGGAATCATTACCGGAGGGCTCTACATCATCATGCCCGCCTCCGGATTGATGCGTGAGTAGTTCATCCTTGGACTATGGGTCCATATCAGTAGCTAGATGGTTGTCTTCTCCGCTTGTGCTATCATTGTTTAGATCTTGTGAGCTGCCTAACATGATCAAGATCATCTATTTGTAATGCTACATGTTGTGTTTGGTGGGATCCGATGAATCTAGAATACTATGTTAAGTTGATTATCAATCTATCATATATGTGTTGTTTATGTTCTTGCATGCTCTCCGTTGCTAGTAGAGGCTCTGGCCAAGTTGATACTTGTAACTCCAAGAGGGAGTATTTATGCTCGATAGTGGGTTCATGCCTCCATTGAATGTGGGACAGTGACAGTAGGTTCTAAGGTTGTGGATGTGCTGTTGCTACTAGGGATAAAACATCAATGCTTTTTCTAAGGATATTTGTGTTGATTACATTACGCACCATACTTAATGCAATTATCTGTTGTTTACAACTTAATACTGGAGGGGGTGCGGATGCTAACCCGAAGGTGGATTATTTAGGCATAGATGCATGCTGGATAGCGGTCTATGTACTTTGTCGTAATGCCCTGATTAAATCACATAGTAATCATCATTGATATGTATTGAATCTTGATTTGTCAATTGCCCATCTGTAATTTGTTCACCATGTTAGTTATCTTATTGGAGAGACACCACTAGTGAACTGTGGACCCCAGTCCATTCTTTTACATCTGAATACATTCTCCGCAATTATTGTTCTTACTGTTCTTTGCAAACAAACACCATCTTCCACTCGATACGTTTAGTCCTTTGTTTTCAGCAAGCCGGTGAGATTGACAACCTCACTGTTACGTTGGGGCAAAGTATCTTGATTGTGTTGTGCAGGTTCCACGTTGGCGCCGGTTTTGCGCCGCACTACACTCCTCCACCAACAACCTTCACGTGCTTCTTGGATCCTAGGTTCGATAAACCTTGGTTTCATACGAGGAAACTTGCTTCTATACGCATCATACCTTCCACTTGGGGTTCCCAACGGACGTGTGCTTCACGTGTATCAAGCTAAATTTCTGGCGCCGTTGCCGGGGAGATCAAGACACGCTGCAAGGGGAGTCTCCACATCCAATCTCTTTACTTTGTTTTTGTCTTGCTTTACTTTACTTTATTTACTGTCTTGTTTGCTTCATATTAAAAACACAAAAAAATTAGTTACTTTACTTTCTGTCTTATTTACTAGCTCTATATCAAAAACACACAAAAAATTAGTTACTTGACTTTCTTTCTGTCTTGCTCTCTATATCAAAAACACAAAAAAATTAGTTACTTGCATTTATTTTATTATCATGACTAGTCCTGTAGCTGTTGCTCTATCACCTGAGGAATCGATCTTTACTTTTAAACAAGGGGGTGAGGAGAGTTTTGAAGAAGCTTGGTCTAGAATTTTTGATTCTTATAGTAAAACTGAACCTAAAATGCCTCTAAGTTTGCTTCTTAGTAACTTTTATTTTGGGCTTATTCTTCGCTATAGATATGCCTTAGATGCTGTAGTGGGAGGAGATTTCCTTCATTGTGATGGAGATCAAGCTTTTAATGCCGTAAAAAAATTGGTTACATCGTCTAGCTCAGCTAGTAACTTTGATTCATCTCTTGCTAGCATTCTTAATAGATTAAACACTCTCGAAACGAATATATCTTGTTTAAAAGAAGGGTACAACCATATTCGCGAATATTATGATTATGTTCCATTAAGCTTTGAACCTTCAATGTGGGTGCCTACTATTAAAGTTACCATTTGTGGTGAAATTTTTTATGCCCGCTGTGATATTATGTCTGAGTTCTGCCTTATGCCTAGAGTTTTTCCTCAGTTTTCCCCAAGCCCTTGTCTGAACCGCAGAAGGAGCTCGGACGGAAGGAATCCGTTAAGTTGACCGTTCCGTGCTGACGAGTGGGGTCGTGTCGTTTGTGGGGTCGCGTCGTGTGGGACCGCGTCGTGTGGGGCTGGTAGGAAGGGACCGCGTGGGACAGGACGAGACCGTGTTTGTGTGGCCGTAGCGTGTGGGGCCGTAGCGTGTGGAGCCGTGTGGGTCCGGGACGGGGGCACGAGTGGTTTCTGTCTCTTTCGCCCAGATTAGCAGTTTTCAATGTACCTTTTTCCTCTCTATCGCTCGATCTCATTCATATTTGATAGCCCAAATTGGTAGCAAATCTAGAGCAGCTTCTCCTTCTGTTTTTTAACGCCATTTATTTCTTTATGCCTTCGTTTTTACCCAATCAGGTAGGAAATCTAGGGCACAAATCCAGAGAGAAAATATAGGATAAGCTGCATACAACAACCAACATAGCATAGATATATTCAGGACAGATCCAAAAGTAGTACCGATAGATCCAACATAAGCTACATTTTACATGAATTTAAGCTGCTCTACAGATAGAGCAGTCACATACAGAGAGTGCAGTAGGCACGTTCAACGCCTCCAGGTAGCGCGTGTGACTCGCTTGGAGGTTGCGCAGGTGAATCCCAAGTGCTTTGTGTTTGGCCATGTACGCATGCACGTTCACGGTCCTTCCAACTCTAGCGCCACATCTGCCAATGGATTCAGCATGGTTCACCAGGGAGTTGAAGTCGGTGGCGCGGAGCTTCCTGTTGCAGAAGGGGCACTTGTAAATGCCTCGAGCAAAGGGGCCATCGTAATGGCCGGACTGCAGCCTCCTGAGGACGTGACGAGTCTTGGTGTGGAAGGACTCGTCGTCGCTGTCGACGTCGCTGCTCTGCACCTGTCACGTAGCACCAAAGATCGTGCAAAAAACACGGAGTCAATTGCAACGATGATGGAACAGAGAGTGAACAAAAAATCATGCATGATAATATGGGCTCGAAAAAAGAGGTAGCCTCAGTTACATTGGACACACTTATATCCAGGATTTGAGTCAGCAAACCAAAGATCATGCACAACAAATTTGTACACACCAATTGTTTACTGACCAAACCCTGAATCAATTTATGCCCAAATATTCATCATCATCGGCACAAATCTTAAACAAAAGCAAATCACAAACACTAATAACGCAAGATCTAACACAAAAGGATCGAACTAGGAACAGACGAACAGTAATAACGCAAGATCTAACACAAAAGGATTGAACTAGGAACATACGAACAGTAATAACGCAAGATCTAACACAAAAGGATTGAACTAGGAACAGACGAACAGTAATAACGCAAGATCTAACACAAAAGGATTGAACTAGGAACAGACGAACAGTAATAACGCAAGATCTAACACAAAAGGATTGAACTAGGAACAGACGAACCGTAATAACGCTAGATCTAACACAAAATGATTGAAATGAGATAAGAACAAGGGAACAAAGGGTTACCTCCGGCTCGTTGTCGACGATGGTGGTGTCGTAGGGGTTCTCCGGCGCGTCGTACTGCACTGGTTCGTACGGGTCCCAATCGACGGGGGACTGGACGGTGGCGGCGGCCGATGCGCCGGCTGCTACGTTGGAAGCAGCGACAGGGGCCTGGACGGGGGCGGCGGCCGATGCGCCGGCTGCTACGTTGGAAGCAGCGACAGGGGCCTGGACGGGGGCGGCGGCTGATGTGCCGACAATGGGCATCTCATTCTTCTCCATCGCCGGCGGTTTTCTTCGGGGTTTTTTCTTCGGTTGTGGAGAAGATGATGGGACAGGAGAGGCGGTTGCAGTGAGCCAGTGAGAACGTGCGTCGAGGGAGAGAAAGAGGGGCTCTATAAAGACGAAGGTGGCGTGTACCGCAACACGCGTCCGCTATGCACGGCTGCAGCGTGCACCGCTACACGAGTCTAACCCTGGGACGTTTGGTGTACTCAGTTATAACCTCGGGCCTTATACAGAAATTTTATCTGTACTCAGTTTTCCCCTCGAGGACTTAGACCGGCAAGTGCAATATACTCAGTTTTACCCTCAAGTAGCTGGTCAACAGAGAGTCAACAAATGAGATTAACATAGCTAATTGAGTCATTTCATGCGCAAAAAAATCCAAAAAAATAAAAACATAGTGGCAACTACTCATGGAGTCTTCCTACGCAACCTGCCACCTAGAAAACCTTAACAAACATATATAAATCAAGTTTTACCACAAATTGCCACTTCTCAGAATCACTAGTGTAGCTATGAAGATGCATGGTTTTCCACCCAAACCCCTTTGCAAAACATCTTTCCCAAAACATAGTTTGTCTAAATGATGCCATAATTGTCACACTCATGTATATTTGAATTGCAAATAATTTGATGTAGCCCAATATGAATTATATTGTACAAAACACACATTTTTCATTTTGTAATTCTTTTGTTTGAATCCCTTAGTCTATTTACTATTTATGTGCCCTTGGATTCTTAGTACTACTCAGTTTTGCCCTCAAGTACTGTCACAAATGCTCTGAGAAGCCCAAACTTATCCTGATTGGTTGAGCCGTTGTCACACGGATCGACTCCACGAACCGTTGATCCACTGATCTAACGGGCAGTATACCCCTATCCGTCTCTTCGTGGCAACCTCTCTCTCTCTCTCTTCGTGGCCACCCCTCTCTCTCTCTGTCGGTGGAGAATGCAATAACGAGTTTGCCACTTAATATAGTTTGGGATATAGTATTGGTATAAACATGAGGCATACATATTTGCGGATTTCGGTGATTGCATTATTTGTCACCCCTCTAACAATTATCAACTATCTTTAGCTGTCCTTTTCTTTTAGGGAATATAGTTTGGGATATAGTATTGGTATTTTGAAACGGCCTAAAAGTGGTATAATTTTGTTATAAACATGAGGCATACATATTTGCGGATTTCGGTGATTGCATTATTTGTCACCCCTCTAACAATTATCAACTATCTTTAGCTGTCCTTTTCTTTTAGGGAATATAGTTTGGGATATAGTATTGGTATTTTGAAACGGCCTAAAAGTGGTATAATTTTGGTATAAACATGAGGCATACATATTTGCGGATTTCGGCGATTGCATTATTTGTCACCCCTCTAACAATTATCAACTATCTTTAGCTGTCCTTTTCTTTTAGGGAATATAGTTTGGGATATAGTATTGGTATTTTGAAACGGCCTAAAAGTGGTATAATTTTGGTATAAACATGAGGCATACATATTTGCGGATTTCGGTGATTGCATTATTTGTCACCCCTCTAACAATTATCAACTATCTTTAGCTGTCCTTTTCTTTTAGGGAATATAGTTTGGGATATGGTATTGGTATTTTGGAAAGGCCTAAAAGTGGTATAATTTTGGTATAAACATGAGGCATACATATTTGCGGATTTCGGTGATTGCATTATTTGTCACCCCTCTAACAATTATCAACTATCTTTAGCTTTCCTTTTCTTTTAGGGAATATAGTTGGTAATTTCGGTGAATGCACACACTAACTTTGAAAACAACTACAAGTACATGTAACTGAATAATGGATTTGTAACAAGGTATCCCTTGTAACAACTTCTAGCGCCTGGTGAGCAATGATAAGAATCCGATCGTAATTATACAACAAAAAAAAACAACCAGCCATCAGATTAGCTTGCTTCTTCAACTCGATCAGCTGCCTTAACTGCTTGTTCATTTTCTTCAGTTCTCCCTTCACTTCCACCAGTTCTGCATTGGGAGCATTAGGCATAATCGGAACGGCTCCTCTCTCCGCCGCATTCTCTACAACAAGTCCCCCCCTCCCAAATTGCGCCCCCAATAGCGCCAATTGATTCCTGCAACTGAAGCCTCTGAACGTACACATCGATCCACTCGAAATGCCTGCATTTCTTCAAGATCTGAAAACAACAACGTGAACCCTAAATCCCAAATTCGAGGGAATAACAAGAAAATCGAGAGAAAACAGAGAAATTGGAGCGAGATCTAACCTTATCCCCCTCTCTATATGGCAAGCTCTCGCATGCAACGAACTCACGTCCACGGTTGCCGTTCTCGTCCGTCTTACAGATCGACCGCTTCAGAGGCTCCTGGCGTGGGCAGTCAGGGCATCTTGTCAAAGGCACGGGTCCATACTGCGGCCATGAAGAACGGGAGGTCGAAGAGAAACTAGACATCACCCGCGTGCCGGAGAAGGGCTGCCGCTGGCGGAGAAGAAGAACAATGGGGCGCGGAGAAAGAAAGGGGAAGCAATGGCACGGGCACGGGCGCGGGGCTAGCTCGGGCTCCCATTTTGCAACGGTCACCTGGGTAAGCTGTGGGTCCGGCGTGCTAACGTGGACAAGTTGTGGGTCCCACGATGATCTGGATAAGTGGAGACGTGTCCACTGCGGGGCACCAACAGCGGCCCCACTTGCCAGCACCAACCAACGTCAACTAAACGGGATTCCTTCCGTCCGAGCTCTTTCTGCGGGTTACAGACAAGGGCTTGGGGAAAACTGAGGAAAAACTAAGGAGCTGGGGAAAACTGAGTACAACTATTAAAGTTACCATTGGTGGTGAAATTTTTTATGCCCGTTGTGATATTATGTCTGAGTTCTGCCTTATGCCTAAGAGTATTTATGAATCTTTGACACTTTGGGAACTTACTGAAGGAGGAGAAGGAATAACTCTTACTGATAACTCTGTTATAATTCCTAAGGGAATAGCTGAAGGCGTGTTCACAACCTTTCTTGGAAGAACGGTATCCACTGATTATCTTGTTGTTGAATGTGTAGGGACAGGACAAATTACACTTGGAAGATCCCTGCTGAAACTCATGGGAGCAATCATAGATATGGGGAAAGGCACTCTAAATTTTACCTCTACACCCGGATGCGGTCATGTATTCCCTAAACCAAAGAGTAAGAAGAGTAGGCTCAAAGCCTCTGGTAAGAATGTTAATGCATCATCTCTTGATGTTACTTGATTTGCATTTTCTGCGTAAAGAAAAGAACTTCTTGGGAGATAACCCAAGTTTCATTTTATTTACTGTATTGTTGAGTCTTGGAAGTTGTTTACTACTGTAGCATCCTCTCCTTATCATGTTTTTGTGCCAAGTGAAGTCTCTATGTTAAAGTTGATGCTAGATTTGGATTGCTGCGAAACAACATTCTTGTCACGAATTCGCACAGATCTCTCTGTAGAAGAGTAAAAAAAATCTGAAAATTTACGTGAGTGATCCTCAGATATGTACGCAACTTTTATTAGTTTTGAATTTTTCCGTTTGAGCAAGTTAAGTGCCCCTGAAAAATTCGTATTTACGGACTGTTCTGTTTTTGACAGATTCTGTCTTTTATTTCGCATTGCCGCTTTTGCTATGTTGAATGAGTTTCTTTGTTCCATTAAATTTCAGAAGCTTTGTGCAATGTCCAGAAGTGTTAAGAATGATTGTGTCACCTCTGAATATGTGAATATTTGATTATGCACGAACCCTCTAATGAGTTTGCTTGAAGTTTGGTGTGGAGGAAGTTTTCAAGGGTCAAGAGAAGAGGATGATATACTATGATCAAGAAGAGTGAAAGGTCTAAGCTTGGGGATGCCCCGGTGGTTCATCCCTGCATATTTTAAGAAGACTCAAGCATCTAAGCTTGGGGATGCCCAAGGCATCCCCTTCTTCATCGACAACATTATCAGGTCACTTCTAGTGAAACTATATTTTTATTCCATCACATCTTATGTTCTTTACTTGGAGCGTCGATTTGCTTTTATTTTTGTTTTGTTTTGAATAAAGTTGGATCCCATCATTCTTATATTGGAGATATTACGCTCCGCTTTTTCATATGGAACACTTGTGTTCTTAATTGTGCTTTAATGTTCATGGCGAAGGCTGAAATTGCTTCGTTAAATTGCTATTTGGTTGGAATCATAAAATGCTGCATATGGTTTGGAATAACTTGGCAATTGTTTGAGCTCTCATAGATCATGTTTAAGCTCTTGCATCATGTAGTTTAATCTATTAATGGAGAACTACCGTAGAGCTTGTTTAATTTGGTTTGCATAATTGGTCTCTCTAAGCCTAGTTATTTTCTGGTATAGTGTTTGAACAACAAGGAAGACAGTGTAGAGTCTTATAATGATTGCAATATGTTCTTGTGTAAGTTTTGCTGTACCTGTTCATACATGTGTTTGCTTCAAACAACCTTGCTAGCCCAACCTTGTACTGAGAGGAAATGCTTCTCGTGTATCCAAACACCTTGAGCCAAAACCCATGCCATTTGTGTCCACCATATCTACCTACTATGTGGTATTTTTCTGCCATTCCAAAGTAAATTACTTGAGTGCTACCTTTAAAATTTCATTCCTTTATCTTTGCAATATATAGCTCATGGGACAAATAGCTTAAAAACTATTGTGGTGATGAATATGTAGTTATGTGTCTTAATTCTTATAAGTTGCTTGTTGAGCGGTAACCATGTTTCTGGGGACGCCATCAATTTTTTACCTTTGTGTTCGTCTTGTCTGAAGTAAGTGCGATTTCATGATCAAATGGTTTGGGTATGCATATGTTAGAGAAGAACATTGGGCAGCCAACTAAAGCCATGTATCATGGTGGAAGTTTCAGTTTGGACATACAACCTCAATCTCTTATGAGAATATTATTTGTTGTTGAATGCTTAAGCATTAAAAGAGGAGTCCATTATCTGTTGTCTATGTTGTCCCGGTATGGATGTCTAAGTTGAGAATAATCAAAAGCAAGAAATCCAATGCGTGCTTTCTCCTTAGACCTTTGTACAGGCGGCATAGAGGTACCCCTTTGTGACACTTGGTTGAAACATATGTCATGCAATGATAATCCGTGTTATCCGAGCTGATTAGGACAAGGTGCGAGCACTATTAGTACTCTATGCATGAGACTTGCAACTTGTATGAAGTATTATGCATAACACATATGAATTATTACTACCGTTGACAAAATTGTTTCTATGTTTTCAAAACAAAAGCTCTAGCACAAAAATAGTAGTCCATGCTTCCCTCTGCGAAGGGCCATTCTTTTACTTTATGTTGAGTCAGTTTACCCACTTCTTTCTATCTTAGAAGCAAACACTTGTGTTAACTGTGTGCATTGATTCTTACATGTTTACTTATTGCACCTGTTATATTACTCTATGTTGACAAATATCCATGAGATATACATGTTACAAGTTGAAAGCAATTGCTGAAACTTAATCATCCTTTGTGTTGCTTCAATGCATTCTACTTTGAATTTATTGCTTATGAGTTAGCTCTTATGCAAGTCTTGTTGATACTTGTCTTGAAAGTACTATTAATGAAATTTTTTGCTATATGATGTCGTCGTGGTGAACAAACAGATGCCATAGGATGGCTTATCTTGGGGCCGAATGGACGCTAGAGGATTCGGGGGAGGGTTTATGACTAGATGGGATGAACTTCCGGATGGTTTCCTCAAGAACTTGGCCAAGGCCAGAGGTTGAAGAAGAAAGACACAAGGAAGAACTCGCTCTAGATCATTCTCTTCATTGATCTTCACAGGTTACAGGTTTTTCTCTGAGTTTCTCTATTTTCCGCGCGTATGAAAGAGGCTCCCCCCTCTCCTTATATAGGGGAGAGGGTGGCTTACAGGACAAGAAACCCTAATGGGATCTTTGACTAGACAAACTACTTTTACAAAGATACTTTACAAAGCTACTTTAATCATAGATGACGCCGGGGTCTTCTTTAATCAGGGAGGCTGACGTCCTCCGGCTTCTTTGGCCGTCATCCTCCTCTTCATCTTCAGGCCTTCGTTTAAAGCCACTTTGCTTAGCTCATTCTTGTCCGCTAGCTCAGGAGAGAATCTTTGACTGGTCCTGCCGACATGTTCTTTCTTCCGGTCTCCGGCATCCTTTCTATCCGGTCCCGGTATACCCCTCTTGGGGATACCGGCTTAGCTTACTTAGCCAAATTCCTATCTTTGAGTTCCGGTATAAATATTAAACCGGTATCTTGATGGATAAGACCATCCGGTTTGGCATGCCTTTGGCATACCGGGGGTCATCCCCCAACATTAGTCCCCGAAGCTGGTATAGTCTGGCGGATTCTATCCAACAGACCATGCCAGGTTCCCATGTTCTTGTATACCGGTTTAATTTATCCGGCGCTCAGCTTGGCTCCGGCATCTTTGCCCGGACTCATGCCCTCTTTCTTTGCAAGGCATTCTCCGGCTGCTTATCTTCCGGCATCTCGTTCATTTAATACTTCCTCGGCGAAGTCGAGAATATATCGGGTCCCGCGCCTGTCAGAGACATGCGCACTGTGACTGACGCGCCAGTGTCAGGGGTCACTTCCGTTCGGCTTCCGCGCGCGCATTAACTGCTCCACAGCGGATCCCAACTACTTCTTTGGATCCGTGTGCCCCTCCCTGTGGCTCTTCGCTATCGCGCGTGTATCGCCGCGCCACGTGGCGATACGCGGGGCGAACCGTCGCGGCCCACGGGCTGAACCGCTACGGTTCAGCGGTTTTTCAGCCCACCTCTTTTACTTTATAAGGTCAAACCGCCCCTTCTCCTTCTTCTTCTTCGCACTCTCCAGTTCCTCGCGCACTACTGCTCCTTGTTCGTACGCCTCCGCCACTCCGTTCGCTTGCTCGAGTCCCGCCGCCCAGCAAATCTTCGCCAGTGCGCCGCCGGACGCCGCCGGACTTCACCGCGGGAAGAATTCTGTGGTGCCTTCTCGGCCGCGACATTGGCGCTCCTTCAAGCTCTTCTCCGCCTCACCGTCGACGGACCTCGCCTACAGCAAGCTCGCCTATTCACCGGCGAACTTTCCTCTGCGACTCCGCCGCCCCAGGTTAGGCCTTATCCGGGTTTACTCCTCTTTTGCTTGCTCTTCAGATCTTGAGTTGGAAGCGTATTTACTTTCTTTTTCTTTGCTTTTTCTCTCTTTCGTAGATCTTCTCGCGGGGGTAGTTCTTGGGGAACTTGTTTTTTCGAGTAGATACCGGGACTTCTCAAATCCAAATGTCTTCCGAACAATACCTTTCCACTTCTTCCTCCAGTAACCCGGAAGATCGCGCCTCCGACGGGGTTAGCGCAGATCTAGCCCAGATGGAATCTGACGGCGGCCAAGAGCAAGATGCCGGTAGCTCTAGCCAAGCTTCCGGCGCTGACTCTTCCGAGATCACTCGCGGAGCCTGGATGGGCTCCAGCGTTAGTCAATATGAGATTGACTGGCTATACCGGTCCCGGAGGATTCCGGAAGGAGTATCCTGCCGGATTCCCGGCGACGAGATCGAACCGGTGCCTAACCCCGGCGAACGCGTCGTCTTCCTTGCTCATTTCGAGCGCGGCTTCGGCCTCCCTGTCTCCTCTTTTTTCCGGAGTTTCCTTGATTTTTACAAACTCCAACCTCACCACCTTCCCGGCAACGCCATTTTCTACCTCTCCTGCTATGTCACCTTCATGGAGGCTTACATCGGCATTCGTCCCACTCGCGAGACGTTTGCTCGATTCTTCGCCCTTCGGATTAATTCCGTTCAGGGCTTGGACATTCCTAAGCCCAAACCCCCCGTACAATGCGGGTCTTGTATCATTGGCTCTCGTCAAGCGAGCCCCTTCTTCAAGTTCTCCGGTCTCGAGTCATGCCGGTTATGGCAAGGGACCTTCTTCTACGTTAGGAACAACGGCGCCGCAGATCTCATTGATCTGCCTCCTTTTGATCCGGCGCCGCCCACCAAGACTAATTGGAGCTACAATCCGAAGGAGTCTCACAATGAGACAAACCGGATTATACGCTTCATGAAACAACAGATGAAGGACACCAACATCTGCTCTGATGACATCATCCGCACCTTCATCTCGCGCCGGGTGCTTCCTCTTAAGCGCCGCGCCCACAAGATGTGCGAGATGTATGGCCCCGGCGATCCTACCAAGATCACCGGGCTCCCTCTCAGCAAGAAGGATGTCGTCCTTAAGGCCAGGCAGATCTGCCAGACCTCCATGCCGGAAGATTGGGAATGGGGCCTCCGGCCTCTTAGCTCTACTAACCCTCCGACCCAAGAAGTAAGAAATTACACAACTCGGGTCGGTTCACCGGAAGCTTTCATTGCGGTTAACCCCTTTTTTCTCTTTTGTTCTTTCAGGCCAAGGACCGTTTCCCCGGCATCGAATCCGACAAGCGAGGCCGTTGCCGGAAGCGCGGTCTCGACAAGTTTGACCCCGACCCCGTCATTTTTTGGCGTGACCTGAAGATGGGCCGGACTCCAGCCGCGCGCCTCGGCAAGTCTCCGCCGGAACCCGCCGGTTCGTCTGATGAACTGACCATCCTTGAGGTAGCTCTTCTTTTATACTTCTCATATTCCTTTGCTATTGTTCTTCTGTAGATGTTCCCTCAGCCAACATCAAACCACAGGTCCATGAGCATGTCGCCCCGCTGCAGGCCGAGGCAGGCCAAGAGTTTGTGGACAAACTCATGGCCCAGGGCAAGAAGAACAAGACCCCGGCCTCTGATGCCGGCTCAAGCCAACCTCCTCCTGCCAAGCGCTTCCGGACCGAACCTCTCGCGGGTAAGGTCGTTGCTGTGAGGCGCCATAAGGGCAAACAGATGCCGACCGCTACCGGGTAAGGCTCCACTTCTCTGCTTGTTTCTTTTCTCTTTTCACCAAGTTCCTTTCCGGTTGCTTTTTTCCCAATCTTTTCCTTTTCTCTTTTTCAGCCCCGCGCTCAAGCTCGGCTCCAGGCCTGAGGGCTCTGCCGGTTCTGCCAGGACCTCAACTCCTCCTCCTCACTCCAGCCCGGCACCGTCTGGTGCCGGCAACACCTCTGCCTCCCCTCTGGGGGGCACAACAAGTTCGGGGCGCGCGGCCCCTACACCGCCAGATCTCCGCGCGGAGGAGGACCTTGCCTCCCCTCCTGAGACCCAAGACACCGGCGCCAGCAACATGGGCGCCGGAAAAGAACCTGCCGGGCGGGCGGAACCTTCGGTTCCTCCCGTCCTCGAAAAGAAGAAAAAGAAGAAGACTTCCTCCAAGGCCGCGCCGGAAACTTCCGTGCCGGCAACCTCAACACCGACGCCGCCGCCGGAAACCTCTGCTCCTGAGGCAACCGGGGCCACGCCAACGCCTCCACCGACCCAAGGACCTCCTGCGACTGCGCCCAAGCCGCCGCCCGCGAGCCTTAAGATCACGGACTTCCTCAAGCCGGGGGCGTCCCGCGGAAAGGCCGCGGATGGCAGCGCCTCAAGCGGCTCGCAGCCTTTAGTGCTGCACGTCGGGCCTGCCGCCGCTGTGGTCCAGCACAAACCTTCCGGCCTCCTGGGCCGGATCGTTGAGCTGAAGCGCGAGGGCAAGGACCTGGGGCATCTTCTCCCCTACGCCCAAAAGTGGAATGATGCGGACATCTCCGCAGCTACCCGCGGCTTGGGGAAGGACCGCCTCCCAGCGCCAGATCCCGCTGGCCCTAGGTCCACTGAAGAACACTTCACGCGGCTCAAGCACGCCGTGAAGGAGTTCGACAGCGCGTGGTACGACGCCACCAGCAACGTGGTGGTAAGTTCCTTCAACTTCTTGTAAATTTTCTTGATGCCGGTTTTCTTCTTTCCGGATCTTGTCTACTCTCCCAGTCCCCGAGTTTTGGGTTGAGAACGTAGGTCTTAGCGCAAAACTTTCTTTTAAAGAATTTGCAAAACCGGCATCTTTCTCATAGGATACCGCAAACTCCCAGTCCCCGAGTTTTGGGTTGAGAGCGTAGGTCTTAGCGCAAAACTTCTAGAAACGCGCGAAACCGGCATAGCCAGTCCCCGAGTTTCGGGTTAAGATCTTCGTCCTTTGCTAACATTACTTCCTTCAAATAGAGCACGGCCGACGCCCGGAAGGCTCTTTTCGAGGAGCTTCTTTGGGAGCACCGGGACCTTGCTGAGGCACACAACAAGTGCCAAGGTAACCTTTTGCGCCTCCGGCATCTTTTTACCGGAAGGTTTTTCTTTTCTTTGTGACTTACAAGTTTTTTGCACAACAGCTATCCCGGAAGCCTCCATTGAGGCCCTCAAGGCCCAGGTTGCCGCACTCCAAGGTACAACTTCTGTTTTTCCGGTTAACTTGCTTCTTTGTGTCTCATCTGTTTTTGTGTTTTCACTAACATCTTCTTTTTCGGCTTTTAGCTGAAAAGAAACAGCTCATCCGGGATCACCAGAAGGCCTTGGAGGCCCAGAAGGAGATCTCCAGGGAGCTCAAGGACCAGGCTATGCAGGCCGGAGTCCGGCACGCTGAGGAGGTGAAGGCCGCTGAAGCTGCTGCGGAGGCCAGGCTGAACGAGGCGCTGGAGGATGCCGGCAACGCCAATGTGGTGTTGCAGGCCGAGCTGGAAGAGGCCGCCAAAGCGCTGAAAACAGCCGAGGGCAAAGCCGCAAAAGCGCACAAAGCTGCCGCGGAGGAGGCCACCAGGGCCCAGAAAGCAGCCGAGGGCGAGGTCGCGCGGTTGAAGGCGGAACAGAAGGAGTACGACCTTCTGGTTACGCGGACTGACGCGCTTGCCCTTCGTACGTTTTTCTTTTCTCTTTTCCGGTTTCTGCTTATAAGCTTATTCATTCCGGTATCATATACTTAACTTTCGTTTGTCTTGTAGGGCTCTTTCCGGATTCCCAGGCTCATGCCATAAAGAAGGTTGCGGAGCACCGGGCGCAGCAGGCTGGCGATAACTTGGGTGCACCTTGGGATCCCTATGATCACTTGGTTGCTCTAAACGCGCGGGTCTCGCACATGCGCTCGGTGGACCGGAACCTTTCCGATATCCCCGAGGTGGCCTCCCAGCTCTTCAAGACCCTCTGGCCCGGCGAAGTGGTGCCCGACACCTTCTCCCTCATCAGCGACCGCTTGAAAGGTGCCTGCCGGCGGATCCGGGAGTGGCAGTGCTCTGCTGCCCGTGCCGGAGCGGACTCAGCGCTTCGCGTTGCCTGCTCCTGGTATCCGGAGCTGGATCTGGACGCCCTCGTCGGCGTGCGTGAAGGCGCTCCCACTGATCTGGACCCGGTTCTTACCGCTAAGCGGCAGGACCGCGCGTACCACATCGCGGAGTACGCTGAAATGCGCACCTTCATCCCCCCTCCTGAAGATGTCAAGGATTATCTGAGCGAGGAGGAGGAAGATGAAGGCGAGGATGTGCCACCGCAAACTCCCGATGCCGGCGCTGCTCCCCCGGAAGCCCCTGCTGCCTGACTTTGCGACGTGAAAAGATATTACCTGTTCCTGGTTACTTTGTAACAAAACTCGTTAAATTCTACCCCGGTATGCCGGGGTTTATGATGTAAGATAAAACTTATCCTTTTGGTCTGTGGTACAACATTTTATGCCGGTAAGCTGTACCGGTAACTTATTAAGTTGTGTTTGTCTTAACATATTTGCTTGTTGAGTTGCTTTTTCTTGCACTGCAATGATTTCGAAATTGTTTCCGCATCCAATTGATGCATACTTGGCTCTTTTGCCTTGGCTCTGCCTACCTTCTCTGGGCATTTTTGGCGTATGAGCACAAAGTTCTTTTACCAAGCAAGCATTTTCTTGAACTTAGAAATAACTCGAAATTTTTGCAAAAAACCGGTATAACCGGGGTTAGTTAAATTTTTCCGGATTGTTCTTTCCTGCTCTCTCTTTCCGCAGTTCATGTGCTTATTCCTTACCGGTTTATCTTGCTTGCCATGAAGCCAAGTTATGGACAACAGCAGAGTCGAAGACTCCGGTATGGTCTAGCACACTACTAAACCGAAAAGAAAAAACATTCAATAGGCAACCGGCAACAGAAAAAATAGACATGTTTCATGCAACTTAGTAAGGGTAGTCCCCGAGATTCATTCGAGGTTCCGACATCTTTTATTCATAGTAAGTAAGGTACAAAAAGGAACTCTTACAGCACCACTTCAAGAGTAGAAAGGACGCAACAAAGCTACATTCCATGGGCGTTTGGTCTCCTCTCCTGACTTGTCCGCCTTTCCTTTCTTCCATTCATGTGCATCAATCAGATAATAGGCATCATTGTGGAGAGCCTTGCTCACAATGAAAGGTCCTTCCCACGGAGGGGAAAGCTTGTGCCGGCCTTCAGTGCGCTGCACTAGGCGTAGCACCAGGTCCCCTTCTCGGAACACTCTTGGATTAACCTTCCGGCTATGATAGCGTCTGAGGTTTTGCTGATAAATGGCTGTTCTTGCCAGAGCTAATTCTCTTGCTTCTTCTAGCAAGTCCACATCATTTTCTCGGGCCTCCTTTACCTCTTCTTCGGTATAGAGCTGCACCCTTGGGGAATCATGGAGAATGTCGGTTGGTATGACCGCTTCTGCCCCATAAACCATGAAAAATGGCGTGTATCCGGTAGACCGGTTTGGAGTTGTTCTTAGACTCCACAGCACTGATGGTAGCTCATCGATCCAACATCCCGGCGATTTTTCCATTGCATCAATGAGTCGTGGTTTGATACCGGAAAGTACTAAAGCATTCGTTCTTTCAACTTGGCCATTGCCTTGTGGGTGCGCCACCGAGCACAAATCCAACCGGATGTTCTTGTCTTCACAAAATCGTTTGAACTCTCCTTGAGCAAAGTTTGAGCCATTGTCAGTGATGATACTGTGCGGGTATCCATACCGCAGAATTACATCTTTTAGGAACTTTACCGCTGTGTGGCCATCACATTTTGCGATAGGCTTCACTTCCAGCCACTTGGTGAACTTATCCACCATTACCAAGATGTGGGTCATGTTTCCCCTTGCGGTTTTAAATGGTCCAACCATGTCCAGGCACCAGACAGCGAATGGCCAAGTTAGCGGTATGGTTTTTAAACCGGATGCTGGGGTATGGTTTTGCTTGGCGTACCTCTGGCACCCATTGCATTTTCTTACCATATCCTCCGCATTCTCCAAAGCCGTTGGCCAATAGAATCCATGCCGGAATACTTTTGCCACCAGTGCCCTTGACGAGGCGTGGTGCCCGCATTCTCCTCGGTGAATTTCCTCAAGCATTTCTTTTCCCTCTTCCGGCTCCACACATCTTTGGAGGACACCGGTAACACTTCTGTATGCCTCACCGTTAATGATAGTGTAAGCTTTGGACCTCCTCTGTATCCTTCTGGACTCATTTTCGTCAACCGGCAAGGTGCCGTTGACCAGGAATTCCTTAATAGGTTTAACCCAAGATGGCGCTTCTCTAACCACAAACACCGGCATGTCTATGTCCATGTTGTCCACGAGTGTTACCTCTGCCGGTATGGGTGCCGCAGTCCCCGAGCTTACCGGTGGAGTCCCCGAGTGTGCCGGAACAGTCCCCGGGTTTCCTTCATCGATGTCCATTGGCACCACATGTGATTCCGGTACGAAAATTGACTCCGATTCCGGACTTGGTTTGATTGATGGAACTCTTAAGTGTGCCAAGGCTATTCCGGGGGGAATTTCTTGCCTGGATGAGCCCAGCTTGGATAGAGCATCCGCGGCTTCATTTTCAGCCCGCGGCACATGGTGAAACTCACACCCTTCGAAGAAGCCGGCAATCTTTTGCACATGAAACCGGTATGAGGCCATGTTGGCATCTTTTGCATCCCAATCTCCGGAACACTGTTGCACCACCAGATCTGAATCGCCGTAGCAAATGATCCGGAGCGCTCCGATTTCTTTTGCGACCTTAAGCCCGTGTATCAGAGCTTCGTACTCAGCGACATTGTTTGACGCCCTGAAGTGCACTTGTAGAACATACCGGAGGTGATCTCCTTTAGGTGAGGTGAGCACCACACCGGCACCCAGACCCTCCTTGAGTTTGGATCCGTCAAAGTGCATCTTCCAGTATTCTATCTTGTGATCTGGCGGCTTGTATTGTATCTCCGCCCAATCGACCAAGAAATCAGCTAAAGCTTGCGATTTTATGGCATCTCTTCTTTCATATACCGGTACATACGGTGATAACTGAATTGCCCATTTTGCAATCCGGCCACTGGCATCCTTGTTACCCATGATATCGGAGATGGGTGCCTCACTCACCACCTTCATGGGGTGTTCCTCAAAGTAATGCTTGAGTTTCGTGGCGGCCATGAACACGCCATAAGTCATCTTTTGGAAGTGCGGGTAATTCTGTTTTGAGGAGGAGAGCACCTCGCTCAGGTAGTATACCGGTCTTTGCACGGTTTTTCCTTCCTCTTCTCGTTCCACCACAACCACAACACTAACCACCCGGTTTGTTGCCGCTATATAAAGCAACATAGGTTCTCTTTCCAAGGGCGAGGCCAAGATCGGGGCCGTTACGAGCATGTTCTTCAATTCTTTAAACGCTGCGTCTGCCTGTGTGGTCCAGACGAAAGTATCCGATTTTTTCATCAAAGCATAGAGTGGCAAGGCCTTTTCTCCTAGCCTGCTTATGAACCGGCTTAGCGATGCCAAGCTTCCGGTAAACTTTTGCACATCTTTTAGTTCTCGTGGGATAGTCATTCTTTCTATTGCCCGGATCTTTACCGGATTGACCTCAATGCCCCGGCTTGACACAAGGAAACCAAGCAGCTTGCCGGCAGGGACACCGAAGGTGCATTTTGCCGGATTGAGTTTCATCCGGAACCGTCTTAGGTTGTCAAATGTTTGCCGGATGTCATCGATTAAGGTATCTTTTACTTTAGTTTTTATCACAATATCATCCACATAAACTTGCACATTCTTTCCGATTTGATCAAACAAGCATTTTTGCATACAGCGCTGGTACGTTGCACCAGCGTTGCGCAAACCAAAAGGCATTGTAACATAGCAATAAGCCCCGTGCGGGGTAATGAACGCAGTTTTTATTTGATCTTCCTTTTTCAGAGGGATTTGGTGGAAGCCGGAATACGCATCCAGGAAAGACAACAACTCACACCCAGCAGTAGAATCAATCACTTGATCAATCCGGGGCAAAGGGAAAGGATCTCTTGGGCAAGCTTTGTTGAGGTTGGTGTAGTCGATGCACATGCGCCACACCTTCGGAGCTTGTGCCTCCAGGTTCTCATCTTTTTTCTTCTCGACCATCACCGGATTAGCCAGCCACTCTGTGTGCGTGACCTCCACGATGAAACCGGCAACCAACAGCTTTGTCACTTCTTCTCCAATGATTTTCCTCCTATCTTCTGCGAACCGGCGCAAGGGTTGTCTCACCGGCTTGGCATCCTTCCGGACGTTTAAAGAGTGCTCAGCCAGCTCCCTCGGAACTCCTACCAAGTCATCAGTTGACCAGGCAAAAATGTTCCGATTCTCACGGAGGAAGCTGACGAGCGCGCTTTCCTATGCTTGATCGAGGCCGGCACCGATACGAACGGTGCGCTCTGGGTAAGCCGGATCCAGCACAATGTCCTTTGTCTCGTTTGTCGGCTTGAATGCCGGTGAGGCCAAGTTTCCACTCATTGCCGCTAAGCTCAACTTTGAGGACTGAGCCAGCGCAACAGCAGTTTGCATTCTTTTCTTTTCCTCCGCTATCACCAGTGATTCTGCCAGGTTTGATCCGGCGGAAGCGGTTTCCATCGAGACTTTATAGTTTCCCACCACGGTCAAGGGTCCACGAGGTGCCGGCATCTTCATCTTGAGGTAAGCCGTATGGGTTGAGGCCATGAAAGCTGCCAATGCCGGTCTCCCCAGCAATGCATGGTAAGGACTATCTAAGTCCACCACCTCGAACTCAATGTTTTCAACACGACAATTGTCACGTCCTCCAAACGACACATCCACTCGAACTTTTCCTATCGGGGCGCAAGACAAACCCGGAACTATCCCATGGAAAGTTGTATGAGTTGGCTGCAGCATATTCTCTGTTATGCCCAGTGTACGCATGGTATGCTTGTACATGATGTTTATGCTGCTGCCGTTGTCTATCAGCACCTTGCTGAACTTCACCCGAGTTTCCGGCCCCTTCATGATTGGGTCCACAACAAGAGCATATCCGCCCGGATTCGGCATGATTTTCGGGATGATCCTTGAACGACCAGGTGATTTCCTGATCTGACCATAGCATGTACTTGGGTACTGCCGGCATCACCGCGTTCACTTCCATGGAACGGCGATGCACGCTCTGCCTGTCATTTGGTTCGGTAACAAAGACAACCATGCACAAATGTGGATCTTCATAAACATTCCGGCCCAAAGGTGCCGGTGGAGGTGGTTGATCACGATTCTCCTCTACCCGGTTAACTTGCTGGTATTGTTGCCTGTTTGGCTGAGGCTGTACCGGTAGAGCATTTGCTCCAGTAAGCGGTGGTGGTGGTGGTAGTTGCTGTTGGCGCAGCATATCTTGCGGCGGCGGCAACATTGTGGAGCACCCTTGTCCTTGTGCATCCTTCACTGCCCCTTTTTGCATTAAGTACTTAGTCCAAGAACAATCCTTCGTCAGATGGTTTGACGGGTGATCCGGGTTCGGCGTGTGCCACCGGCAAGGTTGGTCCATGGCGGCTTCCATGGTGTATTTCACAGGCTCTTGCCAATTCTTTTTCTGGCCCCAGGGTTTCTTCTCAACCCATTGCTTCTTAGGACCCGCCCATGGCTGCGATCCGGTTTTCTGTCTCTGGCTGCCGCTGGCATCATAATTTTCTTGCACGGCAGCAACTTGCTGTGGTGCATACCTTCGATCCGGGAAATCTTCCCTTCTTTTGTTGTTCCGGTTGTCCCGGTATTGCTCTTGTCGCTGCTGAGGCGGATTCGACTGCTCCGGCTCAGCTTGCACTGCCGGTTGCATTGGGTCTCCCAATGCATAGCTATCCGCCACACGTATCATTTCCGCCAAGGTTGTTGGCATGCTTCTCTGCAGCTTTTGCCACAAAGGTGATCCTCTCCGGCATCCTTGACTGAACCAAGCAATGGCTTGTGCCTCAATCACTCCTTCACATGTGTTTCTCATTGAGTTCCACCGGGTGAGATAATCCCGGTCTGTTTCTCCCGCACGCTGCTGGCATAGAGCAAGCTGTTGGGGCCGGTTTGGCCTCTTGTAAGTGCTGCTGAAGTTGTTCACAAAGGCTTCCTCAAAATCCAACCATCCGTTAATGCTTCCTGCCGGCAAATTGTTAAGCCAAATCCTCGCAGGACCTACCAGGTAGGACGGTATGATTCTTACCGCCCAACGCCGGTTTACTCCACCACCAGCCACGTAAACAGCTGTGACATAATCTGCAGCCAGTCTTCCGGCTTGGTCGTACCATCATACGTTCTTGTGTCCCGGGGCAACTGGAAATTGCGCACCGGTGGTTCTTCTCTCATGATCCGTGGGCCAAAACACCTTGGGCCAGGAGGTCCCTCACATTCGACTATTGCGGAAAGATGTACTCTGTCCAACCTGTGCCTCGCATCCCGGTCTGGCAAACATCTTTCCCCCAGGCGTTCCCCCAAAGGGTTCCGGTGGACTCTTGTTCGTTCCACCTCGGAATCTGATTCGTCATATCCTTCCGGTTCCGCGGCTCTTGCCTGCCGGTACCCTGGTGGTGGCATTTCTTCATCGACATATGCCACTCTTGCGGCTCGATAATTTTGCCCGGTTTCATATCTACCGGCATGATTGTTTCCGGCATAGCCTCCCTTGGCGTAGCCCCGATCTGCCCCTTGGCTTTTTCTACCGGCATCATGTTGCCCGGCTTTTTGCTTTCCGGCAAGAACTGGATCATACACAGTCATCTGCCGTGCATTCTTTTCTCTTTCCCTTCTTTTGTCCGGATGGGGGGACGATGCCTGCCCATGGGACTTGCTTCCGGCATTCTTTGTTGAACGCGCGGATTTTGAGGCCACTGCCTCGTTCAGCTTAGCTAGCTGCTCAGCATTTTGCTGCTCGATAGTTTTCAGCAGCTCTTTTACACGCTCTTGCTGCTTTGCCAACTCGTCTCCGGAAAGCGATTCACATAGTTCTACTGCAGCTTTAGCGGCTTTTATAGTTTTATCCGGGCTACTGTACTTAGGCTTTTCTACGATGCTTACAGACACAGATGCACTTTTGCCGGCAAGAACTTCTTTGCGCAAATCCTGATCTAGATTGCGAGCCTTAAGCCGGTTTTCCGGCATCCTAGCGGCATGAGCACTAACTGAAGCAAAGCCATGGGCTGCGTTGTACTCACGTAGGGTTAGGTTCAGCTCGCGCTGCGCCCGGATGCAACAGTCTTCGAGGGAAGTATTACCCAATTTATTGATTCGACACAAGGGGAGACAAAGAATACTTGTAAGCCTTAACAGCGGAGTTGTCAATTCAGCTGCACCTGGAAACAGACTTGCTCGCAAGAGTTTATCAGTAGTAACAGTTTTATGGCAGTGGAAATAGTGAAATAACAGCAGCGTGAAATAAAGACAGCAGTAGTGATTATAGTAAACAGCAGGATTAAAATACTGTAGGCACAGGGACGGATTTAACGGGCGTTGCATGGATGAGAGAAACTCATGTAACAATCAAAGCATGGGCATTTGCAGATAATAATAAAACGGTATCCAAGTACTAATCAATCAATAGGCATGTGTTCCATATATAGTCGTACGTGCTCGCAATGAGAAACTTGCACAACATCTTCTGTCCTACCAGCCGGTGGCAGCCGGGCCTCTAGGGAAACTACTGGATATTAAGGTACTCCTTTTAATAGAGTACCGGAGCAAAGCATTAACACTCCGTGAACACATGTGATCCTCACGTCACTACCATCCCCTCCGGTTGTCCCGATTTCTGTCACTTCGGGGCCATTGGTTCCGGACAGCGACATGTGTATACAACTTGCAGGTAAGATCATAAACAACGAATATCTTCATGAATCAATAACATGTTCAGATCTGAGATCATGGCACTCGGGCCCTAGTGACAAGCATTAAGCATAACAAGTTGCAACAATATCATAAAAGTGACATCTACGGATACTAGGCACTATGCCCTAACAATCTTATGACTATTACATGACCAATCTCATCCAATCCCTACCATCCCCTTCAGCCTACAGCGGGGGAATTACTCACACATGGATGGGGGAAACATTGCTGGTTGATGGAGAGGCGTTGGCGGTGATGGCGGTGAAGATCTCCTCCAATTCCCCGTCCCGGCGGAGTGCCAGAACGGAGACTTCTGGCTCCCGCGACGGAGTTTCGCGATGTGGCGGCGTTCTGGAGGGTTTCGGCGATGTCGACTTCTCCCCGTGCGTTTTTAGGTCGAACCCGATAAGTAGTCCAAAGGGGGCGTCGGAGGCCGGCCGAGGGGGCCACACCATAGGGCCGCGCGGGCCCCCCCTGGGCCGCGCCGCCTTATGGTGTGGGGCCCTCGGGCCTCCACCTCCTTCGCCCTTCTGGCTCCGTCAATATTTTGGTAAAATAGGGCCATCTGAAGAAATTCCGAGGATTTTCCCGAAAGTTGGATTTCTGCACAAAAACGAGACACCAGAGCAATTCTGCTGAAAACAGCGTTAGTCCGTGTTAGTTGTATCCAAAATACACAAATTAGAGGCAAAACAATAGCAAAAGTGTTCGGGAAAGTAGATACGTTTTGGACGTATCAACTCCCCCCAAGCTTAGCTTATTGCTTGTCCTCAAGCAATTCAGTTAACAACTGAGCGATAAAAGAACTTTCACGAACACATTTGCTCATATGATGTATATATTCTCATGCTATGGCTAATACTTAAGCAGTTCATAATGAGATACATGCAAATAAGATCATCCAACAGCTATGTCAATCATGGAGAAGTACCAACAATTAATAATAAGCACCATGAATCATGTATATAAGCAGGATTGCAATGTTCATAAGAGAATATGATAAAGTGGTATCTCGCTTGCCTGTATTTGATCGGCAAAACATAAATGCCGAGGCACCTCTTGAGTTCATAGAAAGACTAGAAATAGTGATTGTCAAAGATAAAAGCATCAAAGTTATACCACAATTAATCATATTTTGAGACAAGCATATTATACTAAGAATGACAGTTGTGCTCTCAAGATAGTGCTCAAAGAAAGAATGAAGACACAACATAAAAGTAAAAGATTGACCCTTCGCAGAGGGAAGCAGGGATTAACATGCGCTAGAGCTTTTCATTTGTAAAGCAGGAGTAAAATTATTTTTGAGAGGTGTTTGTTGTTGTCAACGAATGGTAATGGGTACACTAACTACCTCATCAACCGGACTTACAAGAGCGGCTCCCATTTATTTATTTTTGGTTGGCACTCCTTCCAACCTTTCTTTCACAAACCATGGCTAACCGAATCCTCGGGTGCCTGCCAACAATCACATACCATGAAGGAGTGCCTTTTTATTTAAGTTTTATTATGATGATGACACTCCCCCCAACCTTTGCTTACACAAGCCATGGCTAACCGAATCCTTCGGGTGCCGTCCAACAATCACAAACCATGGAGGAGTGTCTATTTAAGTTAATTAATTTGGGACTGGGAATCCCATTGCCAGCTCTTTTTGCAAAATTATTGGATAAGCGGATGTGCCACTAGTCCGTATGAGAGTCCGTCAAAAGTAAATGACAAGGTTGAAAGCTAAACACCACATACTTCCTCATGAGCTATGAAACATTAACACAAATTGAGAAGCATTTTGAAAGTTTTAAAGGTAGCGCATGAGAATTTACTTGGAATGGTTTGAAATGCCATGCATAGGTATTTATGGTGGACACTTTGGAACAACTTGGTTTTCAGGTGTTTGGAAGCACGAGCGGCGTCACCGCTCAGTACAAGTGAAGGCTAGCAAAAGACTAGGGAGCGACAAATCAAGAGAGCAGTAACTGTCATAATCATGCTTGCGGCAAAATAAATTAACGGAAGCATAAAAGTGATACAAGAACTCTGAAGCAATATAAATCATCGAGGCTTAATTGACTTTTTGTTCAGTCATATGCATGCGTGAGCATGTGCCAAGTCGATATAAATGAATTATTCAGAGGAGGATACCACAATGCCATACTTACTTATGAATAAAACAATGCAAGCAAACATCCATGACATGCTACTCATATTAATAAATTGGAACTAAACATGAGAGATCATGAACTACTAGACTTTCTCAAATAACATATACCTCACATGAACCAACTAAGCATGCTCATATGGATGAGTATATGTACAAAAATGAAAGCAAATAGAGTTCATACCAGCCTCTCACCACAATCAGATTGTCGTAGATCGTCATTATTGCCTTTTCACTTGTGTAGCTTGGATAATATGAAATGAAAACCACGCTCCAGCCACCGAAGACCATTGAACTCATGATGAACTTTACAAACCAAAGAAGAACAGCAAATATTTTTGGTGTTTTCGAATTAGAAACAAGAACGAAAGAAAACAAGCAAACAAAGCAAAATCTTTTTGGGTTTTCTTATAGCAAACTAATGATAGCAAATAAAGTAAACTAAGAGCAAGGAACCAAATAAACAAATGGTGCAGAGAAACTACAGAAATATTTTTGGTCTTTTTGTGTTTTAGGAGAGAAACAAAGCGAAAACTAAAGAATGCAAACTAACAGAAACACAGAAAAGCAGGATGACAGAAATCTGCCAAATCCTGACAGCAGTACAGAAATCGAAATTAACAAAAATCTTCCATTGCTCAGACCAAAAAGTGTTCAACTAATGAAAGTTAGATAACAACCTGGGGAACATGCTCAAAAATTGGCAACTCAAAATAACGTTCTGGCTGTGCGTACGAATTTTTTTGGTAACAGCACAGAATCTGTTTTTGGACAGCACTTCCCCAAATATCATCTCCCTTTCATTAGAAAACCACTCTAGAGACTAAACAAGTATGTACAAGTATCCAGCAACCATAATATGCAAAGAATGAGTGATGCCGGTATACCTCCCCCCAAGCTTAGGCTTTTGGCCTAAGTGGAGTTCATTCCCACGGTCCCCATGAAGTGGTGTCTTCGTAATATGACGAAGAACGACCCGGTTCCATGTATGTGCTGGAGGAAACGTCGGGGTACGTGACGGTGTAGTCGTAGGAGGGCTCGGCGTTCTCGGAGTCATGTTGCTGGTGGAATTCCTGTATCTTCATATGTTCCTCCACCGCCTCCTTAGTGAGCGACCATGATTGCCTGTCAATATTGAACAAACCTGGCTGGGGAAGAGGGATTTCCTTCTCATTCCCATCAGCAAACAACATTCTATAGACCATATTATCTATAGTGGAGTCAGTAGTAACAAAACGATGGCTCTTCATAGCAGCAATATCTAGTTTCCTAGGGGTTAATGGTACATCATTAGAATCAAGAGGAATATCTAGATGTGTTAAAATGCGCAGTGCAATAGTTCCTCCAAAAATAGGCCCCCTGCTAGACAGGCGGCGAGCAATAAGAGAACCAAGATGATAAGGTGTCTCTCCAGTAAGTGCAACATTCAAGAAAGCAAGATGGTAGCTAGAGATGTTGCTAGTATTTTCTCTACCCAAAATGCTAGTACTAATGTAATATGCGAAATACTTAATAGCGGGGAGTTGAATGTTTCTTATCTTCCCTCGCTGGATGGTGCGGCAATCATCCCCGGTGATCCCTCGGTAGAGCTCCAACAAGTCCCGAGGGTTGTCATCAATCCTCCTTGCTGTACCTACAGGGGCAATACCCAATGCAAAACAAAATTCCTCCAATTTCATGGTAACAGGAATATCATAAATCTTGAATGCGACTGTCGGCTCATATTCCGTGTTGTGGAACTTGAAGCTCTCAACGAAAACTTTGGTGAGCCTGTAATATTGTCCCCTCTCGTCTCCCACGTAGGTGGCTAGGCCTGCCCTGTTGACGAGGGTGAAGAAGTCATCCAATAACCCTGCATTGGTTAGAAACTCATAACAAGGGAAGGATGAAGCATTAGGGGCCCCATGGTCCTCCTCGGGCGCGAAGCTAGGCGCGATGACATCCTCATTGTAGGATCGCCTAATTTGAGTAGACGCCCTTGAGGGCCTACCGGTGCTGGTTGTTGCTTTCTTGAACAACTCTCCAAACTTGAATTTCTTCATCTTCCCCTTCTGAAATTTTCAACAATCATTATAAAATTTGATTTCAAGGTGTGTAATTGAAGGGAACTACTATAGGAACTTGCTAGAGTACTACACATGCATCAAAACTAATTTCTACCACTTAGAACAAGCATGCAAGCTCACTAAACATGTTATCTACAGCAGCAAAATATTCAAGATATACTCAACCAAATGAAATTCTAATTGGACAATCAAAGGAGTCACATACCAAGGAGTAAATGTGCCAAATTTCAGACAGAAATCTGAGCTGAGCAAGGAGATCGAAAAATCGCGAGTTCTTGAGCAGAAACACGAGTGAGAGAAACTTGGTACGAGTTTTTTCGGGAGAGAGAAGGTGCTGGGAGGAAGAGATGATGAAGTGGGGCAAGGGGTGGCCCACACCACATGGTGGCGCGGCCCCCTTGCTGGCCGCGCCGCCCTATGGTGTGGCACCCCCTGGTGCCCCACAGGTCATCCTCTGGTGCTCCCAGGTGCCTCGTCGAAAAATAGGACCAACGGTGTAATTTTTGTAATTTTTAGAGAACTTTGAAAAATGCACATTTCTGGGTATTAAATTAATGATTACTGCGCAGGAAAATGATTTCTAAAATCTTAAATGACTAAAGCATATTGCAAAATAAAAGTGCTACAGCAAGTAAAATAGGTGAAGGGAGAGAGAAAGAAAGAAATGTTGTTTAGCTCCTTTATGCAATAAAATATACTTGTTAACAAGGTTGATCAAGTCTTGCTATCAAATAAATTTTATATGACATAAGAAGAAATAAACCTCAAATCAATCATGTTACCTTATATTGAATTGATATGGATCCAATCACAAGAGTTTGATATTCTTCTTTAGGCTCATATATAGGACAATCAATGGATCCCACTTTGATAGTTTTCACATTAAAAATTGTATTGACTCCACATACTTTATCAATCCTCTTGGGAAAATAAACAGTGTGTTCCTTATCATCAACATTGAAAGTAACCATGCCTTTATTGCAATCAATAACAGCCCCTGCAGTATTAAGAAAGGGTCTTCCAAGAATAATGGACATATTATCATCTTCAGGCATTTCCAACACAACGAAATCAGTTAATATCAAGCAATGCTGAGTAACTTGAACAGGAACATTTTCACATAAACCAACAGGAATAGCAGTAGATTTATCAGCCATTTGCAAAGATATATCAGTAGGTATCAATTTATCTAAATCAAGTCTCTTATAAAGAGAAAAAGGCATTACACTAACACCTGCTCCCAAATCACATAGAGCAGTTCTAACATAATTATTCTTGATGGAACAAGGAATAGTCGGTATACCTGGGTCGCCCAACTTCTTTGGAATCTTACCATTGAAGGAGTAATTAGCGAGCATAGTAGAAATTTCCTCATTGGGGATTTTCCTTTTGTTAGTAACAATATCTTTCATATACTTTGAATAAGGAGGCAATTTAATAGCATCAGTCAAAGGGATTTGCAAAAATAAAGGTTTCATCCAATCACAAAATTTATTATAATGTTCCTCCTCCTTTGATTTTAGTTTCTTAGCAGGAAAAGGCATTTGCTTTTGAACCCAAGGTTCTCTTTCATTACCATGCTTCTCAGTAATAAAGTCTTCTTTAGTGTACTTTTTATTTTTAGCAGGCTTTTCAGGTTCTTTTTCAATTTCTTCTTTATCAGGAGTATCATTCTTATCATTATCTTCCTCATGTTCATTACCACTTTCAGTTTCAGCATCAGAAATAGAAATACTATTAGGATCATTAACAGGTTCAGAGGATTCTACAACATTCTTATGTTTCTTTTTCTTTTTCTTAGATGGAGCACTAGTTTTAATTAGTTGAGAATCTTGTTCAATTCTTTTGGGATGCCCTTCAGGATATAGAGGATCCTGGGTAGAAACACCACCTCTAGTTGTTACTTCACAAGCATGTTTTTCTTTAGAATTATTTCCCAACAAGTCATTTTGCACTTTAGTAAGTTGATCAATTTGAGTTTGAACCATTTGAAAATGTTTAACAAGTATTTTAACATCATTGGAGGTTCTCTCCACAATACCATGCAATTCACTAATAGCTCGGGAATTTTCCATTAAATGATTCTCTACTCGCATATTAAAGTTTTCTTGCTTAACAATATAATTATCAAATTCATCTAAGCATTGAGCAGGAGATTTTGAATACGGAATATCTTCCCTAGTAAAGTGTTGAAGCGAGTGTACCTCAATCATGGATGAAGGGGGAATTGTCTCACATATATCTTCAATAGGAGGTAAATTCTTCACATCTTCAGGTTTAATACCCTTCTCCTTAAGAGACTTCTTGGCTTCCCTCATATCTTCATCATTCAATTTAATCATACCCCTCTTCTTCACTATCGGTGTCGGGGTTGGTTCAGGTGTAGACCAATCATCATGATTTCGGCCTATTTTAGCCAATAATTCTTCAGCGTCTTCTGGAGTTCTTTTCCTGAAAACACAACCAGCACAACTATCCAGGTATGCCCTAGACTCAATAGTTAGTCCACTATAAAATATATCAAGTAAATCATGCTTTTCCAAATCATGGTCAGGCTGAGCTCTAATAAGAGAACAGAATCTCGCCCAAGCCTCAGGCAATTTCTCTCCATCTTCCTGGTCAAAATTATAAATTCTCTGCAAAGCAGCATGTTGAGCACTAGCAGGAAAGTATTTTCGAAAGAAAACATCACGCAAGTCAATTGGACTTTTAATAGAACCAGGAGGCAAATTATTATACCAAGTTTTAGCATCATCCTTTAATGAGAAAGGAAAAATTTTAGCGACAAAATAAGTACGCATCTTGACATCATCAGAAAACACGCCACTAAGAGTAGATAACTCAGTCAAGTGTTCAACAACACTTTCTTTTTCAGTACCACAAAAGGGTGTTTTCTCAACAATAGCTATATGAGATAGATCAAGAGAAAAATCATAATCTTTATCCCTAATGTTTATAGGAGATGTGGCAAATTTAGGATCAGGAGATAGTTTATATCTAACAGCATGTTCTGCAAGCAACTTTTTAATTTTTCTTGCATCAGTAGTAGCATTGCATTTTTCAATAAAATCATCATCAAGTTCTACATAATCTTCATCAAGATCATCACTAGAATAATCAACAGACTCAGGTGAATTAACAGGTGTAGCAGCATTAGGAGTTTCAGTATTTTCAATTTGTCTAGACTTAGCAATTGTAGCATCTAGAAAAGATCCCAATGAACCACTATCATCAAGCACAACAGAAACATTATCAATATTATGAGAATTTTCAGATTCAGCAGAAGTACCAGCACGCGAAGCATGTGGCGGTGAAACAAGTTTATCAATCACAGATGGTGAATCAAGAGCAGCGGAGGTACTCAGAGTTGTACCTTTTCTTGTAGTGGATGGTAATATGGCGATCTTAGTATCGCGAGGTTTACCCATAATGGAGAATTTGCAGCGAACAATATCAATCCAAGTGAACTTCCAAATAAAGCTATGCTCCCCGGCAACGGCGCCAGAAAATAGTCTTGATGACCCACAAGTATAGGGGATCGCAACAGTCTTCGAGGGAAGTATTACCCAATTTATTGATTCGACACAAGGGGAGACAAAGAATACTTGTAAGCCTTAACAGCGGAGTTGTCAATTCAGCTGCACTGGAAACAGACTTGCTCGCAAGAGTTTATCAGTAGTAACTTTTATGGCAGTGGAAATAGTGAAATAACAGCGGTGAAATAAAGACAGAGTAGTGATTATAGTAAACAGCAGGATTAAAATACAGGCACAGGACGGATTTAACGGGCGTTGCATGGATGAGAGAAACTCATGTAACAATCAAAGCATGGGCATTTGCAGATAATAATAAAACGGTATCCAAGTACTAATCAATCAATAGGCATGTGTTCCATATATAGTCGTACGTGCTCGCAATGAGAAACTTGCACAACATCTTCTGTCCTACCAGCCGGTGGCAGCCGGGCCTCTAGGGAAACTACTGGATATTAAGGTACTCCTTTTAATAGAGTACCGGAGCAAAGCATTAACACTCCGTGAACACATGTGATCCTCACGTCACTACCATCCCCTCCGGTTGTCCCGATTTCTGTCACTTCGGGGCCATTGGTTCCGGACAGCGACATGTGTATACAACTTGCAGGTAAGATCATAAACAACGAATATCTTCATAAATCAATAACATGTTCAGATCTGAGATCATGGCACTCGGGCCCTAGTGACAAGCATTAAGCATAACAAGTTGCAACAATATCATAAAAGTGACATCTACGGATACTAGGCACTATGCCCTAACAATCTTATGACTATTACATGACCAATCTCATCCAATCCCTACCATCCCCTTCAGCCTACAGCGGGGGAATTACTCACACATGGATGGGGGAAACATTGCTGGTTGATGGAGAGGCGTTGGCGGTGATGGCGGTGAAGATCTCCTCCAATTCCCCATCCCGGCGGAGTGCCGAACGGAGACTTCTGGCTCCCGCGACGGAGTTTCGCGATGTGGCGGCGTTCGGAGGGTTTCGCGATGTCGACTTCTCCCCGTGCGTTTTTAGGTCGAACCCGATAAGTAGTCCAAAGGGCGTCGGAGGCCGGCCGAGGGGGCCACACCATAGGGCCGCGCGGCCCCCCCGGCCGCGCCGCCTTATGGTGTGGGGCCCTCGGGCCTCCACCTCCTTCGCCCTTCTGGCTCCGTCAATATTTTGGTAAAATAGGGCCATCTGAAGAAATTCCGAGGATTTTCCCGAAAGTTGGATTTTCTGCACAAAAACGAGACACCAGAGCAATTCTGCTGAAAACAGCGTTAGTCCGTGTTAGTTGTATCCAAAATACACAAATTAGAGGAAAAACAATAGCAAAAGTGTTAGTAGGGTAGGTTCCTCGCGCTGCGCCCGGATGATGTCGGCGCCACCGGTAAGCAGGGCCTTGCGCGTGGCCTCCAGCTCCTCCTGAGCCTTTGCCGGGTCGATGTTCTGCGCGATGGGTGTGGCCAGCGTGTGCATCGCCGCTTGAAGAGGTGTTGCCGGTGGCGCTGAAGATGCTCCCGCGACGCCTGCGTCACGCTCCAGCGGCGGTTTTGCCGGGCGGGTTGATGCCGCACGTTCATCTCCTCCTCCACAGCTCCCTTGCCGGTGTTGACCGCACCAGCCATCATGACCTCCACGCTGCCGGCGGCGCGGCCAGCACACAGCCACCTTGGCGGATCCGGCGCCACCAGCACCGGCGAGAGGCGCTGGCGCACAGGAACGGTGCCGAAATAGACGCGGAGGCTGCCGAACTCGATGGTGCGGCCGTTCTGCGGGAACTTGCCGCCGTTGGCGAAGCAGCCTGCGTTGTCGTTGATGAAGTCCATGTTGTAGATGCGTTGCACGAGCGCGGACACCGTGCGCTCGCCGTTGATGTCGAGGATGCCCGCCCGAATATGAACTCCAGCAAGCGCCACTTCATGCCCCACGGTGGGCGCCAACTGTCGTCGTGGTGAACAAACAGATGCCATAGGATGGCTTATCTTGGGGCCGAATGGACGCTAGAGGATTCGGGGGAGGGTTTATGACTAGATGGGATGAACTTCCGGATGGTTTCCTCAAGAACTTGGCCAAGGCCAGAGGTTGAAGAAGAAAGACACAAGGAAGAACTCGCTCTAGATCATTCTCTTCATTGATCTTCACAGGTTACAGGTTTGAGTCTACAGAGTTTCTCTCTATTTTCCGCGCGTATGAAAGAGGCTCCCCCTCTCCTTATATAGGGGAGAGGGTGGCTTACAGGACAAGAAACCCTAATGGGATCTTTGACTAGACAAACTACTTTACAAAGATACTTTACAAAGCTACTTTAATCATAGATGACGCCGGGGTCTTCTTTAATCAGGGAGGCTGACGTCCTCCGGCTTCTTTGGCCGTCATCCTCCTCTTCGTCTTCAGGCCTTCGTTTAAAGCCACTTTGCTTAGCTCATTCTTGTCCGCTAGCTCAGGAGAGAATCTTTGACTGGTCCTGCCGACATGTTCTTCTTCCGGTCTCCGGCATCCTTTCTATCCGGTCCCGGTATACCCCTCTTTGGGGATACCGGCTTAGCTTACTTAGCCAAATTCCTATCTTTGAGTTCCGGTATAAATATTAAACCGGTATCTTGATGGATAAGACCATCCGGTTTGGCATGCCTTTGGCATACCGGGGGTCATCCCCCCAACATATGATTCATTTGTTTAGTCATTATCTTTGTTAGCAATCTTTTGCTTCAGATCACTCCATTCATCTCATATGCTTTACAATAATGTTGATCAAGATTATGTTGGTAGCATGTCACTTCAGAAATTATTTGTGTTATCATTTACCTACTCGAGGGCGAGTAGGAACTAAGCTTGGGGATGCTTGATACGTCTCAAACGTATCTATAATTTCTTATGTTCCATGCTACTTTTATGACAATACTTGAATGTTTTAGACATACTTTACAACATTATTATACATTTTCCGGCACTAACCTATTAACAAGATGCCGAAGCACCAGTTGCTGTTTTCTGCTGTTTTTGGTTTCAGAAATCCTAGTAAGGAAATATTCTCGGAATTGGACGAAATCAACGCCTGTGCCTATTTTTCTACGAAGCTTCCAAGACCGAGGGAGATACGGTGGAGCCACGAGGCCGAGACCATAGCGGCGCGGCTAGCCCCCGGCCGCGCCTATGGTGTGGGGCCCCTATGCCCCCTCCTGACCTGCCCTTCCGCCTACTTAAAGCCTTCATCGCGAATACCCCTGTACCGAGAGCCACGATACGGAAAACCTTCCAGAGGCGCCGCCGCCGCCAATCCCATCTCGGGGATTCAGGAGATCGCCTCCAGCACCCTGCCGGAGAGGGGAATCATCACCGGAGGGGCTCTACATCATCATGCTCGCCTCCGGATTGATGCGTGAGTAGTTCATCCTTAGACTATGGGTCCATAGCAGTAGCTAGATGGTTGTCTTCTCCGCTTGTGCTATCATTGTTTAGATCTTGTGAGTTGCCTAACATGATCAAGATCATCTATTTGTAATGCTACATGTTGTGTTTGGTGGGATCCGATGAATCTAGAATACTATGTTAAGTTGATTATCAATCTATCATATATGTGTTGTTTATGTTCTTGCATGCTCTCCGTTGCTAGTAGAGGCTCTGGCCAAGTTGATACTTGTAACTCCAAGAGGGAGTATTTATGCTCGATAGTGGGTTCATGCCTCCATTGAATCTGGGATCGTGACAGTAGGTTCTAAGGTTGTGGATGTGCTGTTGCTACTAGGGATAAAACATCAATGCTTTTTCTAAGGATATTTGTGTTGATTACATTACGCACCATACTTAATGCAATTATCTGTTGTTTGCAACTTAATACTGGAGGGGGTGCGGATGCTAACCCGAAGGTGGATTATTTAGTCATAGATGCATGCTGGATAGCGGTCTATGTACTTTGTTGTAATGCCCTGATTAAATCACATAGTAATCATCATTGATATGTATTGAATCTTGATTTCTCAATTGCCCATCTGTAATTTGTTCACCCAGCATGTTAGTTATCTTATTGGAGAGACACCACTAGTGAACTGTGGACCCCGGTCCATTCTTTTACATCTGAATACATTCTACTGCAATTATTGTTCTTACTGTTCTTTGCAAACAAACACCATCTTCCACTCGATACGTTTAATCCTTTGTTTTCAGCAAGCCGGTGAGATTGACAACCTCAGTTACGTTGGGGCAAAGTATCTTGATTGTGTTGTGCAGGTTCCACGTTGGCGCCGGTTTCACTGGTGTTGCGCCGCACTACACTCCTCCACCAACAACCTTCACGTGCTTCTTGGCTCCTACGGGTTCGATAAACCTTGGTTTCATACTGAGGGAAACTTGCTTCTATACGCATCATACCTTCCACTTGGGGTTCCCAACAGACGTGTGCTTCACGCGTATCAGCGCCCTTATCCAATATACTAAGCAATCCAGAAGCTACGGGTCGTGTCTCCCTTTGGGGAATAGAGCTTTCCCCTCGGGACATCACGTACGAAAGAGAAAGGCAATAAAGTCGCAAATATTGCCTGATTTTATTGCGGAACGGATGGAGCTGCAGAACACGGGACCCCGGATTTATCGAGAACTTGGACTATGAATTTCGACGGGTCCAAGAGATTGGAGGGAGCTGGAGCAGGCGTGATACTAATATCACCCGAAGGCGATAAATTGAAGTATGTCTTACGGATGACGTTCCCAAACGCGTCCAACAATGAGGCAGAATACGAAGCTCTTATACACGGGATGAAGATGGCAAAGGCTTGTGGCGCAACCCGATTAAAAATCTTTGGCGACTCACAATTGGTGGCTCAGCAGGTCATGAATCAATGTGATGCAGTCAATGAAAGTATGCTAGCATACAAGGAAGTGTATAATGAGCTCGAGAAGCTGTTTGATGGGTGTGAGGTAAATCACATCAGTAGACTAAGTAATGATGAAGCCGATGTTCTTGCAAACATTGGGTCGCAATGTCTCGCAATACCACCTGGTGTGTTTTGGGAAGAGATATCTGAGAGATCCACCAAGCCAAAGAAACAACAGAAGAAGGAGAAGGAAAAGAATCTCTCGGGGGCTAAAGAAATACCATCAGAAGAAGAGGAGGAGCCTGAAGTAGTAATGATGATACAGATTCCATGGATGCAGGCGTACATAGCATATATTTTGAGAAAGGAACTACCCGACGATCCAGTTGAAGCAAGGCGAGTTATCAGGCGATCTAAAGCCTTTACTGTGGTAAAAGGAGAGTTGTATAAACGAAATATCTCGGGAGTATTACAACGTTGCGTCACACCTGAGCAAGGGAGGTTAATTCTGAAGGATGTACACGAAGGGGTGTGTGGACACCACGCAAGCAGTCGAGCTATAGCAACCAAGGTTTCCAGAGCAGGGTTCTATTGGTTAACGACAATTGAGGATGCAAAGGACATAGTCCGCACTTGTGATGCGTGTCAAAGGTTTGCCGCAAAACCTCATTCTCCGGCAGCAGAGCTTATGCCAATACCGCTGTCATGGCCTTTTGCTCAATGGGGTCTTGATATGGTGGGGAAATTGCACAAGGCTTTGCCAGGAGGATACGAGTATATGCTCGTAGCTGTCGACAAGTTCACAAAGTGGATAGAAGCAAAGACGATAAATTCACCGGACGCGGCATCAGCAGTCAAGTTCGTGAAAAGTATCGTTTTTCGATTTGGCGTCCCCAACAGCATCATCACGGACAATGGCAGTAATTTCACATCCAATGAGTTCAAGGCATATTGTGCAGAGGTAGGCATAAAACTACACTTTGCCTCCGTGGCGCACCCGCAGACCAATGGTCAAGTCGAGAAAGCCAACGGTACCATATGCAACGGTATCAAGAAACGTCTGCTAGCACCATTGGAGAAAGCTCGACATACCTGGCCAGAGGAGTTGCCCAGCGTGTTATGGAGTATACGAACAACACCAAATACGGCGACACAGGAAACTCCGTTCTTTCTGGTCCATGGAGCTGAGGCCGTGTTGCCGATGGAAATAGAGCATAACTCTCCAAGAGTAGCGGAATATGAGGAAGAAGCTTCAAGAAAAGCTTTGGAGGACGATGTCGATGCACTCGACGAAGCTCGCGACGAATTATTGTCACGAGTCGCTAAGTACCAGCAAGACCTGAAAAATTACCACAGTCGACGTTTGGGACCAAGATCATTCCAGGTAGGCAACTTAGTTCTTCGGCTAACTCAAAAAAGCCACGAAAAACTCGAGTCGCCGTGGCTTGGCCCTTATATCGTCACAGAGGTAATCGAAGGAGGAGCATACAGAATCAAGGACAAGAAGACAGGAGTCGCCGAGCCAAATCCTTGGAACGTGGCGCAACTCAGGCGTTTCTATGCCTAGAGTCAAAATATAGTCCTCCTTGTAAGCATACAATGTACTGAAACGCCCGCGAGCTTCCAGACGCACTCTTTTCCTTTTCAGGGCACCGAGTGGGGCTGGAAAGGTTTTTAATGAGGCGGGCTCGCGGTGCTGCAATATAATAAAGATATTGATGACTTATATTTTTATCGTCGACAGGCCCGGGGGCTCATAAATATAGTTATTTACCTCGGCAGCAAAAATAGTTCGCCAAACAAGAAGATAACAACAAGTTAACGATACATCCAGGGGATATCACCCGCAAAAATAGTATACATTCAATAAAAGTTTATCTGCTTTGGTTTAAAAACCTCGCAAAACATAAACAAAACAATATAGACATCAGCTACCGAAACACTCGGGGGCTTGATGAGAACAAATAAAGAAAAACATATATCTAGTGGCTTTACAATATAGATAGTGTTTACAACATACAAGATGAAACAACCAAGATAAATTCGGCAAACAATTTTCAATTGATGCCCAGTATATCATCTATGTTTACTCGTTCAGCACGAGTACTATGTTCAGCATAGCTGCCCTTCACGAAGAACTCAGCGTCCATCCGAAGAAGTTCATCCATCATATCTTCGGCTACAGGGGTCACAACATCATCAATTTTGTCGACATCCCTTTTCCTTTTCGACATCTTGGCCAGACACTTGGTGACAATTTGACTCATGTCTAACTTCGGATAGCAGATCTGTATCATCATCATAGCAAATCTAGCGCCAGCAGATAATTGGGCCCGCACAAAGCCATGGATTCGAGGGGCATCCCGAAATTTCTCCATCAGAGCAGGAAGGGTTTCCGGCATCTTGTTGCGCGGGAACATGGTGCTATAAACTAAGGATAAGGTCCTTGAGCAGAAGTCGAGAAAATCGCGGACTTGACACGCGCAATCTTGAAACCGGACGATTTGTCGGGCACGTTCAGGTGTAGCCCAAAAGAGGGAGCCATGTTCCAACGCCAGGTTAACAAGAAAATTTGATCTTGCGTCAACATGCTGGTCTTCGGCAGCAGCGTCTAAAAAAGGACCTATTTAGTGATAGCACACCAGTCAGAGATAGAACAAATGAACAACGGAAGAAGTTGCGGGTTAAAGATACTTACCCACCATGTCCAAGCTTGCATCATTCAATAATTCAAGCATGAAATTTTCTCGAGACGTAGCTTGCTTAGCTTCAGCAACAACAGCCTCTTTTGCAGCTATAGCTTCTAAAGCCTGATGGCGTGCAATTTGTTCCCTTTCAGTTGTTCTTCAGGACTGTTCCATTACCAAGAGTGCTTGTTTCTTCATGGATTGAAGCTGCCGGCGAAGATCTTCCAAGTCTCGTGATGAACCCGCACTCGAGGAATCTTCAATGAATTCATCATTAAGTGGCGTTTTCTTCGAGAAGGATGAGGCAGGAAAAGCATCGGAAGGACGAGGAGTTGAAGTGTAGTTATCAAAAATCAACTGGAAACAAAAGTTTCGACATCAATCATCAAGTAAAAATAGATCTCCATTGATTTTCAAAGTGTTTACATGGATATTACAAAAGGAAGGTCCCTAATGAACTACTAGAGCTATGTTGGCGCCAAAACTACTATGGCGACATCATCAAAAGAGAGAAAACAAAAGAGAAGACAAGATGGTCTACTTGACCTCCGGCTTCGAAGAACTGGGAGCGGGAGTTGGTTTGTATCCGAGGTAGGCGCGGATTTTCTTGGAGTTCGGCTTGGCAGCCTTAATCAACGACTGCCATTTCTTCGTTTCCATCTCCTTCGTGTCGCCAACTCTTGCCCAGTCGACATCTTGTTGGCTATCAGCAACCAAGGCGATAGTACCTTCAACACCAACCTTCAAACCTTCTTGGCGAAGTTGGAGTCCAAAATCTTCTTGAGAATTGAAGCATTTGGCGAGAGCAGTGAAAGTCGCGGGTTCCTCCTTCTTCTTGAAGAAGTATGGAAAAAGCCGCGACAGGCCTGTCCTGGCTTCGGCAAGGCCTTCGCGCGCCTCATCTCCATGAATCTCAAGGAGGGAAAGCGCGTCAAGAAGGAGATCACCTTCAGGACTTTCCAGCTCATAATCTTGTTGCGACCTCCCTAAATGAGTAAAAGGTAGCTTGTCAAGAAAAAGCAAGCAAGGACAAACAAAATGACCCGAAGAAACAGCAACGATTTGGGCACTTACTGACAAAACGTCGACTCTGCGACTCCAAGCGAGTAAGGATTTCTTCTCGCGCCCAGACTGCTGAGCTATGTTGTCGCTCAAAGAAGTTTCCGCGTCATGAAGTCTTTTTCGAAGACCTTCAATGGCGGCAGCATCTGCTTCAGCCTTCTTGCGAGCTTTTTCGCTTTGCTCTAACTTGATAGCAAGAGTGTCAGCGCGTTTGTTGGATTCCGCAAGAGTTTCTGGCATAATAAACGACAGCAAAATGTCATGGCAAAATAGTGAAGGAATATATTCAGCAAGAGAGGCAGGTAAAAATAGTACCTTCAAGCTTGGCGGCATAATCACGATACCCGATAAATTGGGTACCAAGGAGAATAAATTCTTTCATTAAAGGCTAAAGAGAAGACAACAGAAAAGAGATATCAGTATAGGAAGCGAAAGCTCGACAGCATCAAGCAAAAACCAGAGGGGAGTTCAAAGTATTGAAACCAGTATAGGAAGAAGAAACAACTTACTTCTTCCATTAGAGGAGTCGTGGAACTACCAATTAACACGGCAGGTTCTTTGGTTGGTTCTGTCCTAGCTCTCTTTGGTGAAGAGGCTCGGGGGCTCGCAACTGGAGTAGGATGTTGCGGGTCTTGCTGAGGAGGCAAGGTTTCATCTCCATCAGGATGAGCTTCAGAGATAACCAAAGTACGAGACGTACTCGTTCGAGCAGTCACGTCTATGGGTGGATTTTCATCCTCGTCACCACTATAAAAAAAAGAAGACAATATAAAAAGCAACGCAGACAAAAACATCGGGAGCAGACAACAAAAAGCAGCAAGCACTTACGAGCTGACAAGAGCATCGTCATAAGGATTGAAAGTTTTCCTTTCAGCGTCAGGAACAACTTCTTCGGCACGAGATGCCGGCTTTGGAGGTGCCGGAGTCGACAACCTCATCCCTTTTTCTCTTGTTTGTTGGAGATGCAGCTGGGGGAGGAGAGTGTGTCGATGCGGTAGCCTCGGTTTCAACTTCCTTTTCAGAGGATGCCGCGGATTTTCGAGAACCCGCGGTTTCACTCTCAGGGCGAGGAGTACCCTGGTTGTCGTCGGTGACAACAACCCGTTCTTCGACTTCCCCACCTTCGGGAAGGGGAGGAAGAGGAGACGCAGTTTTATGGTTCTGGACAAGATAGAAAAATTATTGACATGGATTTATATCAGTAACAACAGTCAAAGAAATGGCAGTACCAAAAGAGAAAAGAAAAGGAATGCATAAATAAACAAATGATAACAATATATTACCTGCGGGAGCGCGTTGGTGGCGCTATATGGCGTCACACGGCAAGATGACGGGACGGTGTCTTTCTTGCTAAGCGACGAGATCTTTTGGACAAGCTTTTCTAAGTCCTTGACTGATAAATCTGTCGACAGGCGATCCCCATCTTCATCGCCAGCATACATCCAAAGGTGGTTTTTGCGAGCTTGTAGAGGCTGCACCCTAATCCTAAGGAAGTACGCCGTGATTTGGATACCCGACAATTCTTGTCCACGGGTATTTTGAAGTCGCCGCTTTTTCTTCGTCGCTAGAATCTGCATCCCAGGACCGGCGGCGACAGATTTTTTCGGCGCCATCGAAAGGGGGAATGTTATCTTCTACCGAGTTATGGTTTTCTTCATGGATATATAACCATTTTTTGCGCCACCCTTGAACTGAGTCAGGGAATTTGACGTCAAAGTACTCGACATCAGGGCGGACGCAGATAACAACGCCGCCTATGTTATAGGCAACATTGGCAGAGCCATTACGGCGACAGAGAAAAATGCGTTTAAAGACCAGTTAGGCTGGACTCCAAGGAAAGATTCGCAAAGGGTGATGAAGATCGAGATGTGGAGGACGGAGTTGGGAGTAAGATGGTGAAGTTGCAATCCATAGACAAAAAGCAACCCACGCAGAAAATCATGAATGGGGGAAGAAAGACCGCGGATGAGGTGGTCAACGAAACTGACCCGATACTCCATAGGAGGGCATGGATAGCTTTATTCGCTGGGAAGCGCAGCGCGTCTTGCTTCTTGCTGATCCCAAGTTTCTTCAGCAGGTTGATATGTTGAGGGGAGATTTTGGATCTCTCCCACTCAGTGCTCCCCAGATCCGCGGTTGCCATCTTGGACTCGGGAGTGTTGTGCCTGGTGAGTCTCCGAAGTGGCATCAACAATGGCGCAGGCGAAAAGCGTGAGTGTGGTTGAGCTCAAGATGTGTTGGGCGCAATGGGGGATTTTTTGCAGAGGAAAGCAGAGATGCGGCGTGAGTGAAAGGGCGAACGGAGGAAGAAGATGACCTTAAAAAGAGAATCGGCGAAACGACGCACCGTTGGATGGAAAAATTGTGATACGGATGTTGTACACGTGGAGAAGGGGTAAAAACGTATTTTCACTGTGAAGGAAAGGAACAGGCGCTACAGTGCGTGCGCCAGAAAAAGCGGAGGACGTGTGTCCCCCACTTGCATGACGTGTCAACCTGATGAGGGTTCTGGGCCCGCAAGACAGAGAAAGAGCGTTGCTCGCGTCTTTTCGATACATTGATCGTGGCTATCGTCAGCACTGACATCACTTTATCAATGAAAAAGATCGGCTTTGATAATGCGAACATTGGCGACAAAGAATAATCTCGAGAGCCTTTGATCAAATACAAGTTTTTGATCAAATGCTCGGGGCCTACTTTTAAAGAAGGAAATTTCGGGTATGACAAAATAGAAATGGTGAGAGCCTATGATCAAATACAAGCATTTGTTCATAGCCTCGGGGGCTACTCCCATCGGGAGCGCTGGTCGCGCACCCGATAGATATGAAAAGCTCGAGAAAGAATAACAATATAGTGACATGAGGTACTAATTTGGTGAGCCTACAACCAAGTACAAGTCCTTGGCTGTAGCCTCAGGGGCTACTCCCATCGGGAATGCTGTTCGCGTGTCCGATGAAATTATTAAAAAAAAAGAGAAAGAGAGAAGAAAAAAGAAGAAGTGAGCATATTTCGAGTTATACAAATAACTCCACATATACTCCCATCGGGAAGGCAAAATAAGTCATCCGTTGACTCAATAAAATGTGCTATTCCAACAGCCGAAAAAGCACTCGACAATATATTCTTAGAGCGCTAAAGTCGCGAATAATCTCTGAATGCCGCAAAACTTTGCGAAGGTAAGACCCCAGATCCGTTCTGAGTGGCGTGGCACCGTCTCTGACGTCGGTTTGCTACTTTTTTCCGTATCAATAGATACGAAGAAAAATCCTAACGGTCGCGTTAGGTACCCGATAAAACATGACTGGGACTCGACAGAATGGTAAGAACTTAAGCGACACCTGTCGAAGTTTACACCAGTATCCCGAGATCATGTCCAGGGACGTGATCTTGACGTAGGTTTTTGCGGATTGCCACTAGAGCAGTTAACTAGTACCTGATCCGTCAGATGAACTAGCCCCAACTACCATTATCCCTGTACAATATATAATTGTGTGTCCAAAAATATGCGATAAAATCAACAAAGTTACTGGATGATTTTAAAGTTGGAGATTTTCCTTGATTCTTTGATTCAAGCAAAATCTCGGGGGCTACTGACATAGGCATCCCCAATGGGCCTGTCGAAGACGGTACCCGGGGTTTACTGAAGGCCCACAAGTCGAAGAATATGAAGTTCGGAAGCCTAGTTAGTATTAAGGAAGGTTGGAATTGTATTAGGAAAGATAGAGATTTGTAATTTTACGGGACGGGTTAGAAACCCTCCCGGACTCTGTAATTTGTGTATTATGAATCCCTCGACTCCACCTCCTATATAAGAGGGGGTTGAGGGACAAATAAAGGATCGAATTTATTGTCAACACAACCCTAGTTTTACAATCGTCGAGTACTTTTCGGCTGAAACCTTCGAGATCTACTTGCCCTCTACTTCCAGCAAAACCCTAGTCTACAATACGTAGGCATTGACAAGTTAATACCTTGTCAGGTGGTGCCACCGCAAGCTTGCTAACCAGATCTTGCGCCTACTTTTATGAGCCTTTTTGGGTCTAGGCTTTTGGGCTCGATGCGGTTGTCCTACATGTCGCCTTTCTGCTAATTTGCCCTTCCACGTCCTTGCATGTGCGGCCTCACAAGGTTCTGGGCCATATATCTTTCAGGTCTATGGTTTGGGGTATTGGGAGAAATTTTTGCTGGCTCATCTAGCGCTAAGGTTGCGACACATGCATGTGTCGCCATTCTTCCTTGTAGGACATCGAGGCTACCCCAATCGGGGAAACCCTAGGACCACTTCGTTGGTCTAGACAACAACATTCTGCTGACGTCACATCCTATTTTGAAGGTGTTGCCTTGATACTCTGTCATCCTAGGGTTTCGTGCAATATCTGTCATCCTACTTTTAACATGGTAGAACAAATTCTAAGGGCGCATCGGTTATGGGAAGTCATCTCGCACTGGCGACCTACCCTTATCTTCCTTTATATCTTTTTTCTTCTGTTAGGGTATCTCCAATGGGGCAACGCAAACGTACGCTGATCAACCGTTTGTTACCGCGCGGTAAAAAATGCGCCTGCACCCTGTTCCAGCAGGGCGCACATAGCGATAGGGCCCTCCGCAGAGACGCAAACGCGGCCCAAATATACGACACGTTTGCGTCTGTGCGGACGCTGCGCGGTCACGTTGTGCGTCCGCTCGCTTCTCCCACGGGCCTGCCTAGCAGCGACCCTGGCTCGAGCTGGCGCGAATTTATGCACAAGAACTGCCGGGAAGGGCAACTGCCGGAGTGGCAACCACGTCGATTGACGCGCGAACCGCCGCGGAAGAGCAACCGCAACCCTCTTCGGTATCTGCATCGCCATTACTCCCCGCTCAATAAGACCCCGACGTCTGCGCATAAGGATCTCCAACCGGCCGGCGCCATTCATCTGTACGACTGAGCCATGAGCAACCTCTCTTTTCCATCGGACACCGATAGCGAGGGGAAGCTGCCGGGATGACGCCATTGGTGGGATAGAACTGCCACGCCGAGCAGCTCTAGCTCCCCGCCGACGGACGGCCAGGAGGAGGAGGGGGAGGCCGTCGCTGATGACGGCTAGGACGAGGAGGGGGGCGTTGCCGGCGACAGCCAAGATGAGGAGGGGGACGCTGTTGCCGACGGCGGCCAAGATGAGGAGGGGGACGCCTTTGCTGACGACGGCCAAGACGAAGAGGAAGATGAAGAAGATGAAGATGCCAGGTGGAGACGGCTGGAGGCGGAGTAGACGGCCGAGGAGGCGTCGACGACAAAGAAGGAGGCAAGGACCCGTGCGAAGGCGATGGCCAAAGGCGCAGGCGAAGGCATAACATGCGTGCACCGACGATGACAAAGACAACAATGACTACTTGTCAGAGAGGGACACAAGCTCCTCGGACGTGACGACCACTAGCTCTTCCGAGGAGGTGACGAGCATAAAGTGCCTAAGTGAGATGACGAGCAAGAAGCGCCTCCGCGAAAGTAAAATAGCTAGTTTAAAAGTTAGTTTGAACATATCTTTCTTTACTATTATATTGCAGTCCGTACGTCATTAAAAATGTTAGATGTCAAATATCAGAAGCATCTAGACCGTCTGATCGCCCATAAATAATAATCAACACCATAGCACCGATGTGACAGATAAGGAAGTAAACATTATCTTTTTAAGGAGTAAACAGAGAATTTAATTATGGGGTCCCTATAATCAAGGGACAATTAATGAGGACACACACATTTATGGAAAACATTCAGAAAAACACCAAACCATAAGAGCATCTCCAACAAGCGCGCTAAAAATCAGCGCTAAACTACGGTGCCGCCATGCTGTAAACGGATGGCGCGCGCTGGACCGATTTTTGCCCCGCCAGATGCTCCATTTTGCAGCACGCGTTGGCGCACAAAAAAAACACCTCCGACGGACACTCCATTTTGCAGCGCGCAACGCGGCGCAAACAACAAACACACACAGCTATGCATCAAACAAGATCAAACAACCATATAAATTCACAAATAAAATGTACCTGCCAAATACAATACATTGTTCACAACAAATACAACAAGTACATGAAATTGTTCACACCAAATACAACAAGTTTAGAGACCAACATACAACAATACAACATAGTTTTTGAGACAATACAACACATAGTTTTCAAACAAATACAACAAGTATGCAACTATTGTTGTCCATTTCAATTCCACCATTCTTCCATAAGATCTTTTTAAAGCTCATCATGTGTGTCGTTGGAGTCCAGGGAGCTCCGGGAGCGGGTGTCTGTCTAGACACAAGAAAGCCGCGGCTGTGGCATGGTGTAACAGCGGCTTGTCGCGGTTGGCTTTTGGGCAGCTCCTGTCTGACCTGTACAGCCGTCAGCAGTTGAGCAGGACACGTTGCGGGAGCTGATGGACATGAGTGTTCTGGTCATCTTCTCTTTCTTAATAGATAGTCCTATTTTACTGATCTCACAGCGAGGCACGTTACCTGATTAAAATTTTCACTTTCCTTCCAGCCGGAGGCCACGTTTTTTACGGCCAGACCGACACGCCACGAGCGCACGAGCCGAACAACAGCAGCTTCGTTGCCATACCCGGCAGGAGTCGAATGGGAGCTGATCCCCGCGACTCTGTTCGTCTTCCTCGCGTGGTCGCCCCGTAGATCTCTCCCCCACCACGACTCCGCTCGGTTCGTCTTCGTCCATCGCCACCGCTCGCAACGGAAACAGGTACCTCCACGCTCGTACGTGCCGACTCCCCACCCTACTTCCTCCTTCCTTTTGTGCAATCCCTAAATCCCTCAAGTATCCTTTCCCAATCTGGCAGGTGATCCCCGGCTCCGGATTTCGTCTGCTCCTACCTCAAGACCTCCGGATTTCTTGGGATCCCAATCTAGCAGGTTGATCCCCAACCATGGATTTCGTCTGGACCTTCGGATTTTTCGGGATTTCTTTCGGATTGGATTTCTTTCAGATTTATAGGGATTTCTACCGGATTCATCGACACTGAGCACAGTGCCTTCCTCCATTGGTACATACTATACTCTACTCTCCTCTTAAATTTTAATTTATTTTTCATGGCACAATATCAGTCCAACTTTGGCAAGCAATTTCCCCCCAGCTTACCTTTTTGTAGCTACAGACCGTATCTGTGAACCACACTTTTGGCTGAATTTACTGAATCCAGTAGTAATGTTGGTTTTATTTGCCTATTATAAAGCTACATGAACTGCATTATTTTTCAGTGTGTATGGCATAACCAATGTCACTTTGTTACACCGGTGTTAAGGTGTACTGACCACAAAAACGTAACATGTTTAATACTAACATGTTTTTGACATTGATAAGGATGAAATGATGCAGCCTCAAATATCCCTTCTGAAGATTGCGAGCGTCTTCTGGTCTTAGCTGAGCCAACAAGGGTCTATCAATCGGTTCAAGTGGCCGTGCTCCACTTGGTAAGGAACACACAGGCATAAGGCGTGGAGTACATCATCAGCTTCAGGTTATAAATAAGCTGAGCTGAAGGATCAGTCAGCTTAGAGGCATGTCAGTCTGTTCATCATCCTTTTATCCAAGCTGGGGCAATTTCCTTTCTCTACAGGGTACAGGCTACTGCTATCTATCATCACGTTTCTCTTGAAGCACAATACTCGGGTACAGTTAGTCCTTTACTCGGACATAGTTAGACATTTTTCACATGTTTGGACATCTATGTAAACACTACAGTGTGGCACAATATTCAGTTCTAACTACTTATTATGTTTCTCTGTCAACAATAAGCTTTGTGTTCCTCTTCCACTTACGGGGGAAGATATCTAATTAAGTCAGTTATCTTATCTCCTTTCTGTTGATTGCTAAATTTCTCAAGGTAGCATAATTAAATTGCATTTTGCTTATTTGGCTTATGCAAGTAATGCTATTCTAATACTTCAAAAAAAAAAGTAATGCTATTCTAACTACATACTTTCTGTTGCTTGCTAAATTGCTCAAGGTAGAATGATTAAATTGTATTGTTGTTCATTTGGTTCATGGAAGTAATGCTATTCTAAGTACAGACTTGAAGGGAATTTATATGGTGATGATACATTTTATCACTCATGTACCTTTTCCCCAAGTAGTCCAAAACTCTAAATATACATCATCATTTTATTTTTAAAAATGTTGCTAATTTATATGGTATAAAATTTCTGCAGCAACGCGCGGCTTAGAAACCTTCTATGGACGGATAGAGTAATACGCATCAAAATAAACCTGATCATCCAATCTCCTCAACGGAGCTCCTATAGTATCAAGAAAAATTTACCCATGGAACTAAGGTATTGTCAATCTGCCTTATCTTCTAATCTCCCACTAGATCTAATCTAGCATCATCTCAATGCGGTCATCATGCAACTTTTGAATTCAGTTTCCAGATCTTAGAGAAACAAGCAGGGATCTCTACAATAGCTACCAGTACCACGACATGAGTACCTGAAGATGAATTTAGTATTGTCGAACCTTCAAGTCCACCAAGGCCACATTTTCTCAGTAATATCTATTGCCTCACCCAGATTATATTGACGAAGTTTATTGAAAATCTATCTCCATATATCGAATAATGGGAATCTATTTCTGGTCTGGTAGCAACTCTTTGCATTCTGAAACGTGCTTGGGGTAACTGATCTCAAAGGACTATTTAATGAAGTTGGTAAATTCTATAATTGAAGCTTTTTGATTATTTCTGAAGATATAAGGAGTCAGCTGAGTGTTGCCAGTACTGGTTTCTATCGATCCTCTGATAATTCACTTAACTTCCAGCTTACAACCTGTCTATTGAAGTGTGCACATATTATTTTGAATTGCTTCTTTTAATTGTACTTTGGGGCTATATGAGTACATGCTGATTATGTTTCTATTTACACTTCTCTTCCTTTTGTGCTTAATAACTCCTCCGTCTTGCACTCTGTCTTCACCCGAAATACTTACTGTTAGACCTTCCATTTGTTTCTAATGTTCTTTTAGTAAGCATGTCCTACTTCAGAGACTTTCAGCAATGTGTCGTCACGGAAACATGGGGCAGTGCAAGCAGACTATGACAGTGGTCATGTATAATTAATACAAAGTATTCTTAATGCATGACTATAAGAAATCTTGATTAATACTACAATAGTACTGCTATTTTCAGCTGAATTTATTAATTTTTTTATTTGACGTCCAAGAAATTACAGAATTGTCCCCAAGTAAGTTCTGACTGATTGCATATATGTTGTCCTTTGGTGTTAGAAAAAACAAGGAATATTTACTGTAAACAATGTGTAATGTTCTTGACCAAATAGTAATACCAATTTCAGAATTGATATGAATAACTAATGTTTTATTCATTTCCATTATTTTTCCATGTACGTGCCACCTAATTTGAGTAAATGCTATAGTTCTATCCATTTTCATTATTTTTTCATGTATGTGCCACCTAATTAGAAAAAATGTGCCGCAGCAACGCGCGGGGAATCATCTAGTTTCAAAATAATGCAGTGCTTATTTATAGAACAAAGGTGTTTAACTAGCCATCTTTCCTATAAAACTACGTTTTTCAGGAAAACCTGCCAACGTTATTAATTTTAAAAAATCTGAACATCCATCAGCATGGATACAATGTTTCAGGAACTGAGGATTAACAGCGAATGACATGGTATGAGACAATGAACCGGGCAATCCTATGTGCGGACCTCCTCACTTGCACGGGAACCCCCATCAAGTCTTAGTGGGTATGATCCCAATCTTTCCCGAGATCATCCTCTATAATCATGTTATGCATGATGACACAAACGGTCATGATACCAAAGGCATTCTTGGTTCCAAAATCTAGCCGGTCCTCTAACAATGCCAAATTGGGCTTGCAAAATCCCAAATGCTCTCTCTACATCTTTCCTAGCCGCCGCTTGTGCATTGTGAAATTAGGTTTGCTTCTTACCTTTTGGTTGAATAATCGGCTTGACAAATGTTTGCCACCTTGGATATATGCCGTTGGCGAGGAAGTAGCCATAGTTGTACTTGTGGACAATTGCTTCAAACTCCACCAATGAACCTTCCCGCATTGCAAGTCTTGTCATTAGTGGTGATCGTTGAATAACATTGATGTCATTGCAAGACCCGGGCATTCCAAAAAATGCATGCCATATCCAAGTCTCTTGGTCGGCGACCGCTTCAAGGACTATGGTGGCATCCTTTTTGTACCCTTTGAATTGTCCATGCCATGCCGCTGGACAATTCCTCCAACTCCAATGCATACAATCAATGGAACCAAGCATACCGGGAAACCCCCGGTTGGCGTTGATCTCCAAAAGCCTTGCCGTGTCTTGAGCATTGGGGGCTCTCAAGTATGTGGAGCCAAAGACATTGACAATTGCAACGACAAAGAGCTTCTAACACAAGATAGAAGTGCTCTCTCCCATGGCCAAATGATCATCAACTAGATCCGCCGGTATACCATATGCCAACATACGCAAGGCGGCGGTCACCTTTTGATATGTGCTATGACCAAGTTCTCCGGCGGCATTTCTCCTTTGCTCAAAGAACCGATCATACTTGGTCACCTCCATTGCGATGTGCTTGAACAAGTTGATGTTGGGATTCATAGCATAGAAAACAAAAAATTTCCTAACGCAAGAACGAAAACACAAGCCAAGATCTAATCTAGTAGATGGTAGCAACGAGAAGATCATGAGACTAACCCTCAAAGATTTCCAAAGCCTAACGAGATTAGATCTCGTGGTGGATGTAGTCGATCACTTGCCGCTTGCAAAGCGCGTAGAAGATCTTGACCGCTTGCAAAGCGCAGAAGAACTTGACGGTGCCACAATCGGGCAGCACCTCCGTACTCGGTCACACGTACGGTGTTCATGAAGACGACGTCCTCCTCCCCGTTCCAGCGGCCAGCGGAAGTAGTAGATCCTCCTCGGAATCCCGGCAGCACGACGGCGTGGTGGCGGTGGTGGTGGAGAACTCCGGCAGGGCTTCGCCTAAGCGTATGCGAGAGAGGTGGTGGAGGAGGAGAGGCTAGGGTTTAGGGAGAGAGGGGGTGCGGCCAACTCATGGCTTGGAGTGGCTGGCCCCCTCCCCTTGCCCCTCTTTATAGGTGGAAACCCCAAGAGTTGGACTCCAAATCTTCGAATAAGACCCGAATCCAAAACTTGCCTTAGGGACAAAACCTACCCAAGGGGGGAATCCCACTCAAGGTGGGACTCCCACCCCTTCCTTGGGTTGGCCGGCCACCCTTGGGGAGTCTACCTGGGACTCCTCCCCCTTAGGGTTGGCCGGCCATGCAAGGTGGAGTCCCTCCGGGAGTCCACTTTTCATGGTGATTTCTTCCGGACTTTTTTAGAACCTTCTAGAACCTGCCATAAATGCACCGGATCATTTCCAAACTTGGAATATGACTTCCTATATATGAATCTTATTCTCTGGACCATTCCGGACCTCCTCGTGATGTCCTGGATCCCATTCGAGACTTCGAACAAAACTTCGAACTCCATTCCATATTCCATATCTACTTAAACGACATCAAACCTTAAGTGCGTCACCCTACGGTTCATGAACTATGCAGACATGGTTGAGACTTCTCTCCGACCAATAACCAATAGCGGGATCTGGAGATCCATAATGGCTCCCACATATTCAACGATGACTTAGTGATCGATTGAACCATTTACATACGATACCGATTCCCTTTGTCACGCGATATTTTACTTGTCCGAGGTTTGATCATTGGTATCACGATACCTTGTTCAACCTCGTCTCTGACAAGTACTCTTTACTCGTACCATGGTATGTGATCTCTTATGAACCATTCATATGCCTGCAAGCTAATCAGATGACATTCCACCGAGAGGGCCCAGAGTATATCTATCCGTCATCGGGATGGACAAATCCCACTCTTGATCCATATGCATCAACTCATACTTTCCGAATACTTAATCCCACCTTTATAACCACCCATTTACGCAGTGGCGTTTGATGTAGTCAAAGTATCCTTCCGGTATAAGTGATTTACATGATCTCATGGTCGAAGGACTAGGTAACTATGTATCGAAAGCTTATAGCAAACTGAACTTAATGACGTGATCTTATGCTACGCTTATTTGGGTGTATGTCCATTACGTCATTCATCAATGACATAACTTTGTCATTAATAACATCCAATATTCATGATCATGAAACCTTGATCATCTATTAATCAACAAGCTAGTTATACAAGAGGCTTACTAGGGACTCCTTGTTGTTTACATAACACACATGTATCAATGTTTCGATTAATACAATTATAGCATGGTATGTAAACATTTATCATAAACACAAAGATATATAATAACCATTTTATTATTGCCTCTTGGGCATATCTCCAACAGTCTCCCACTTGCACTAGAGTCAATAATCTAGTTTACATTTGTAAAGATATAACACCTTGGCCTTCTGGTGCTTTATCATGTTATGCTCACGGGAGAGGTTTTAGTCAACGGATCCGACATGCTCAGAAACGTATGTATTTTGCAATTCATTTGCGTCTCAACGCATCACTCATTTTCCAAATGAGTCGGCATATATGCTTAGTCCTCTGGTGGAACCTTAATTCCACGGTCTGAAATATGTCACTAATATTGTCATATACAATATAGCTTCAAAGTTCTGACACTATCGGAACTACACCAAGTTCTCAAAGAACTTTTCGACTTAACATCCTTAGTCATTGTCAAAACAATGACATACTCTGCCTTCGTTAGAATCCATCACAATATTTAGAACTCTTCTAAATCTAGCATTGTGCTACCTTTTAAACAACACTTAGCCTAATTGAGATTGAAAATTAATTTTTTATATGTGACCAAACTAATATCGGTGCAACATATTACAGCGATTTGTTTGTCATTACCCCATACAAAAAAAATATATATATATATATATACTGTTTGTCATTACCCCATACAAAACTATATATATATATATATATATATATATATATATGATAAATACTTCCTACTCCTGGGTGTAACTACACCCACGTCTCATATACTACCATACGGAAGTATATAACATACTTTATTGGTTTGAGTATGTTCGTACACTATATCTAAGATACTCCATACCAACTTTGGTGAAAAAAATTAAATACACCCATAGTTTGCACTATATATACAAAATACATGCATATTTATACGTAAAGAAATAGTGTACGTAAAAAAGTATACATACTACCTACAAAGTAGTATATATACTACATAAATATTCTTATATACTTCATACTACATGTATATACTCTTCGGTTTGATAGATACTACCTAAATTGTGTGAAACACACGTGGGAGTAACTACACCCGGGTGTAGCATGAATATGTCCAATATATATATATATATATATATATATATATATATACCGGGCACCTAGGAGCACCAGTTAATTTACCTATATATATATATATATCCTTAGTTCTTCTGAAGTACTCAAGGATATTCTTACTATCGTCCAATGATCATCTCATGAATCATTCTGGTATATGCTCATAACACTTTAGAGCATAGGACATCTGATTGTGTACATATTATTCATGATCTATAATCACTCATGTGTTTTTACTCATTGAGTGTCATATACACTCAAGTCTTGTTAATCCTTCACACGAAAAGAACACCTTCTTAATATTTCTATATTGAACTATTTCAGTATCCATTCTATGTACTTTGACTTAAACTTATTATGTGTTTCAATCTATCTTCATAGATCTTGACACTAAATATGTTTCAGTCCATATTCTTTCATTGAAGCTAATTCTCAATGAAACCTTTTAATCAATTATATAATTACACTATTTATAATCAACGATATGTCATCGACATAAAGTATTACAAATATGTTTCAGCGCTCCCACTTAATTTCTTGCAAATGCAAGCATCTTCATCGTTTCTGATGAAATCAAAAACTCTTTGACTATTTCATCCGGTGAAGATTCCAACTCCGCAATACTTACTTCATCCAATTGAAGTTCGTATTCCTATCTAGTATTCTACGGACTAGCAAAACTCTTGGTTGTATCTTGTATACACCTTTCATACACACTTCTGTTAAGTAATATATTTCGCCATCCTACTAACATATCTCATAAAAGAAATATGTAGCGATTACTAGAATAATCCACATAGACTATAAGCATTGCTACGGAAGATCTAATCTTATCGTAGTCAACTCTTTGAACTTTGTCGTAAACAACATTTTGACAAGTCGAGCTTTTTCAAGGATATTTCATCCAAGTCCATCAATTTCATAGATTCATTTACTTTCAAAAAGCATTCACCTATCTTGGATTTTATGGCGCATAGCCATTTTAACGGAGTCAGGGCCCATCATAACTTCTTTGTATGTAGTTGATTTATCATTGTTCAAAAACAATCCTTTGTCCACAAATCATTTATTTGATCACAAAGTAAACCAAACCTACAAGGTTCAATAGGTACTTCGATCTCCATGGCTAAAACACTTTGTAGTCATAGGAGCCATGATCATCGTGGCCGCTTCCAGAACTTATTTCTGATGCTGCACTACTCTGATCATCATGCTCAGGTTCATCAACCTTATCAAGTTCTATTGTCCTCCCACTCAAATACTTCGCTAGAAAACAATTTCTTGGAAATAAGCAAGTAACATTAACAAACACTTTTGTCTTTTACTTCATAGTGGAAAGAATTCCCAATCAATTCTCTGGGATAACCAACAAAGACATTCATCTAATTTTGGTTGTAAACTCATTTACTTATGCTATGCATACCAAAATTTAAGAAAAGACTATTAGGGTTCATACCCATGCCATAACTCGTATGGTGTCATTTCAACGGATCATGATGATGCTCTATTTAGTGTAAAAGCGGTAGTCTCTAAAGCATAATCCACAAAAAATATAATGGCGTCAAATTATATTATCTCATCATTAATCCAACAAGGTTTGGATACATCTCTTGGATACTCCATCATCATTATGATACTCCAAGAAGTGTGAGTTGTAGAACAATTTCATAACTCTCTTAGATGTTCGCTAAAACTCGTAATTCAAATATTTCCACCATGATCCAATCATAGATATTTGACTTTTCTATTACGATGATTTCCACTTCATGCTGAAATTTATTTGAATCCATTCAAATGTTTCAAACTTCTTCCTTATCGAATATATCCACATATATATACTCAATTCATTGTTGGAAGTTTTCATGAAGTAGAAGAATCTCCCGCACACAACCACATACATCATCATGTATGTTTCCACTAAGTTAGTTTCCGTTCAACTCTTGGCCTATGAACGGTATTTTAGTCATTCCATTTTAGAAAAGATTTGCAAGCGCCAAATGATTCAAAAATCAAATGACTCCAAAAGTCCATTTGCATGGAGTTTCTTCATGCATTCCTTTCTAACATGACCTAAATGGCGGTTCCACAAATAAGTGGAATTCAAATCATTTGCCTTGTGGCATTTTAGCGTCAGTGTTATGTATGTGTCTTTCACCATTAAGATTTATAATAACTTATCCATCGTACATGGAGTAATGTCATAATTTGAACAACTCATTGTTTTCATTTGACCAGAGCAAAATAACAATTATTAAGTTCTTTATTATAAATTCTAAGGGCTAGGTAGAATGCCAACGACAAACATAATAACACTTTATTATGTTCCAGACGTGCATTATTACCATATTCCTTATCAGTCACTTAGGCCATCGTATTCTTGTATTGCGTTGTATTGTATGACATCTCATACCAACCAATCTGGTACAAATACCCAAGAATTTCATTATGTGACAAAACAAGGAATACATCCATAACATGTATATCATGTATATACATCTGAGCTAGACTTTCTAGTCTTTTCTTTCTTTCTGCCAAAATATCTTTTGCAGTTTCTCTTTTAGCTTTCCTCATTCTCAGAAAACATCTCATCTTCTATAACTTCTAGGTCCATTGGTCAAATAACAATAACCTTGAGGTTCTTACTTTGAAGTTGATCATCATATGACAAGTGTTCCAGATTTCACTATTAGTAACTTTGTAATATGATGAACAATTTCACTCATAATTTTATCTATCATATTATGATGACTTTCCGAGACCATGCATGTCTGTACATGCTAGGCTCGTTAAGTTTAACCTCAGTATTCGCATGTGCAAATCTGGCTTGCACCCGTTGTATGCACACGTAGAATCTATAACACCCGATCATCACGAGATGCTTCGAAACGACGAGTCTTAGCAACGGTGCATACTAAGGACGATCACTTTATGGATATGCGAATATCGTTAGTGCCCCAATAGTTGGAGGATTGAGACGTCTAGCGTCTTCAACCTTCGTACATTCCCATAAAACTTATGAGTTTATGTAGTCTCACTAGATTATATTCTATCATCTTGCAATAAGGTCTTAGATATCACATATATCTCATACCTTGCTTATTTCTGAAAACAAAATTTCCAGCTCCTTACTTTAATTTCAAACGGATTTGAACTTCAAGTTTCATGGAGACAAGATGATTTTAGGTACTAATTGAAACCATTGTTCATTGAATCAACAATGTGAGGTTTACTAAAAGCTTGCAATAGGACTTAATCATTTCTTGATTCTTTAACAATACGGTACCAGTCCGTAAAGTTATTTGTCAGACTTAACAGTATTTCTATCTCAATTACAAGACTAACGCATGGTAGAAAACGGATGCCAATTCTACAAATTTAATTCAAAATACTATTCAGACTATGTTCATGATAATTAGTTCAAGTTTTAATCTAATTACTAATGAACTCCCACTTAATACAACATCCCTCATAGTTGTTAAGTGGCACACGATCCACATCCACTACACCAAAACCGATCATCACGTGAGATGATGTAGCTTCAATGGTGAACATCAACATGTTGATCATATCATCCATATGACTCGTGTTCAACCTTTCGGTTTCCGTTGTCCCGAGGCCATGTCTGTACATGCTAGGCTCGTCAAGCAAACCCAAGTATTCCGCGTGTGCAAACATGGCTTACACCCGTTGTATGTGAACGTAGAGTCTATCACATCCGATCATCACGAGATGCTTCAAACGACGAACTGTAGCAACGGTGCATACGAGGGGAGAACACTTTATTATATTGATATTAATGTGAGGGATCATCTTATAATGCTACCATCGCGATCTAAGCAAAATAAGATGCATAAAGGAATAACATCACATGCAATTCATAATGTGATATGATATGGCCCTTTAGTCTTTGCGCCTTTGATCTTCATCTTCGAAGCACGGACATGATCTCCATCAGCATCGAGCATGATCTCCATCATCGTCGGCGTAGCGTCAAGGTCCATGGCGCCGTCTTCATGATTGTTCTCCATGTAGCAACTATTACAACTACTTTGAAATAATACTCAACATGAATTTAAAGACAACCATAAGGCTCCGGTTGCCACAATACAATAATGATCATCTCATACATATTCATCATCATATCATGGCCATATCACATCACCAAACCCTGCAAAAACAAGTTAGACGCATCTAATTTGGTTTGCATATTTTACGTGGTTTAGGGTTTTCGAGTAAGATCCAATCTACCTACGAACATGAACCACAACGGTGATACTAGTGTTGTCAATAGAAAGAGTAAATTGGATCTTCACTATAGTGGGAGAGACAGACACCCGCAAAGCCACTTATGCAATACAAGTTGCATGTCGAACGTGGAGCAAGTCTCATGAACGCGGTCATGTAAAGTTAGCCCGGGCCGCTTCATCCCACTATGCCGCAAGATGCAAAGTACACAAACTAAAGACAACAAAAGCATCAACGCCCACAAAACAATTGTGTTCTACTCGTGCAACCAAACTATGCATAGACACGGCTCTGATACCACTGTTGGGATTCGTAGCATAGAAAACAAAAAAATTCCTACCGCAAGAACGAAAACACAAGCCAAGATCTAATCTAGTAGATGGTAGCAACGAGAAGATCATGAGACTAACCCTCGAAGATTTCCAAAGCCTAACGAGATTAGATCTCGTGGTGGATGTAGTCGATCACTTGCCGCTTGCAAAAGCGCGTAGAAGATCTTGACCGCTTGCAAAAGCGCGTAGAAGAACTTGACGGTGCCACAATCGGGCAACACCTCCGTACTCGGTCACACGTACGGTGTTGATGAAGACGACGTCCTCCTGCCCGTTGGGCAGCGGAAGTGGATCCTCCTAATCCCGAGCACGACTGGAAATCGGAGACTGATATGGGGTGGCCCGATCTTCTCAGTAAGCAACGGTGGTGATGATGATCACGGGTGATGGCAGCGGAGATACACGACGATGAAGTGGATGATAACTTGTATGACGCAACGAGATCTCTCGATTGGTCCATGTCGCCAGATGCAACAGCTCTCAACCCTGCAAGATATTCGCAACTCCACACACTTGCGCACGTAGCCGCCGACCACGAAGCGGTAAGTTGCAACCGTCTAATTCCCAATGGAACAGCAGATCACACAAGACTTAAACAGGATCTACACAATATCCAAGCAATATGGTGTAGGGAATTCAATAGTTTTGCGAGCAAACAACTAGGAACTAGGGTTTATCTTAAACGTGGTCTAAAGCAGCTAGGGGGCGTCCTGGGCACTTATATAGGCGTCCGGGACGAGTTCGGGTCGAAAAGATACAAGAATAACCGACCCAGAATAGATCTGGTCGAGACAGACTCGGACGCGTCCGGTCTGGGATCCGGTCGACGGGCTGTGGACCGGCCGTCCGGTTGGCGGCCAACCGGCTGTGGACCGGATGGTCCGGTTCGTGGTCCGGTCAACCGGGCTGGGACCGGAAACTGCGAGTTTCCGGTTTCGTCCGGTACGAGGCTTCGTCCGGTCGTCGTCCGGTTAGCCGGTCGATCGGGCCAGGGACCGGGCTGGCCGGTCTGGGGCCGGTCTGACCGGGTTCTGACCGGCCTGGACTTCTTCTTCTCCTCTCGCGCATGCCTCCCGCTCCTCCCTCGCGCGTCCATGAGATTTCTTCATGTCCAGCTCCATGTCCAGCTTCACGGCCATCTCGACGTCCGTCTTCATGTCCAGCTGCTCCTCTCCTCGTGCGATGCTCGTCTCCTCTTGATACCTGATGATACATAAGTAATAGGACTTAGGCAGTATAAAGTTCTCATCAATCAAAGTATCGTTTAGGAACAAGTTCACCTGTTGTTTAAGTAGCTTCGCACGAGCTCGTGTCATTGGTCCAATCCTGACTTCATTGGACTTGAGCTTCACAGCAGGTTCATCTTCATTGGTAATGACGGAGGTAGTAGTGAGGTAGGGATGTCCTCATCATCTCCCCCCTTCAAAAGGCGTCGACCCCGACGCTCCAAGGTCTTCTCCGTCATATGGTGTCAAATCAGCAACATTGAAAGAATTACTGACACCAAACTCATCCTCTGGAAGATCTATCGAGTATGCATTATCATTGATCTTGGCAAGCACTTTGTAAGGGCCAGCACCACGAGGCTTCAATTTAGACTTCCTCAGCTTCGGGAACCTATCCTTGCGAAAATGTACCCAGACCAAATCACCAGGCTTGAACAACATCTCTTTGCGCTTCTTATTCATCCTTGCAGCATTGCTCTTGCCTTTCTTCTCAATCAACTCTTTAGTCTTCTCATGAATCTTCTTCACATAATCTGCCCTCTTTGATGCCTCCATATTGACTCTCTCATGTATGGGCAAAGGCAACAAGTCAAGTGGAGTAATGGGTTTGAAACCATACACCACCTCAAAAGGACATAGTTCCGTGGTAGAATGTACCGCCCTGTTGTAAGCAAACTCCACATGCGGCAAACACTCTTCCCACTCCTTCAGGTTCTTCTTGATCATGGATCTCAACAGTTGTGACAATGTTCTATTCACCACTTCAGTTTGACCATCAGTTTGGGGATGACAAGTAGTGCTGAACAGCAGCTTCGTCCCCAGCTTTCTCCAAAGCGTCTTCCAGAAGTAGCTCATAAACTTCACGTCACGATCAGAAACAATAGTCTTCGGGACTCCATGTAGACGTACAATCTCCCTGAAAAACAGGTTAGCAATATGCGACGCATCGTCGCTCTTGTGGCAGGCAATAAAATGTGACATCTTAGAGAATCTATCCACTACCACAAATATAGAATCATGGCCTCTTTTAGTACGCGGCAAACCCAACACAAAATCCATACTAATATCCTCCCATGGTGTAGTAGGTGCCGGTAAAGGAGTATACAAACCGTGAGGCTTCAGCTTGGACTTGGATTTGTTGCAAGTAATGCATCTTCGCACATATCTATCCACGTCCCGCCTCATCTTTGGCCAATAAAAATGGTCAGCTAGCATGAGTAGCGTCTTCTCACGCCCAAAGTGACCCATCAAACCTCCAGCATGTGATTCCTGCAATAAGAGCAAACGCACAGACGATTCTGGAACACATAGTTTGTTAGCCCTAAACAAGAACCCATCATGTATGTGATATTTTTCCCATGCTTTACCAAGAGCACATAAGCGATATGGTTCAGCAAAATCATGATCAGTGGCATACAAATCACATAGTATCTCTAAACCAGGAATTTTAACATCAAGTTGAGTTAATAGCATATTCTTCCTAGATAGAGCATCAGCAACAATATTATCTTTTCCCTTCTTATGTTTAATAATGTATGGAAAAGACTCAATGAACTCAACCCACTTAGCTAGACGCTTATGCAAAGTAGATTGGGCTTTCAGGTATTTTAAAGCTTCATGATCAGAATGTATGATAAATTCTTTTGGCCATAAATAATGTTGCCAAACCTCAAGAACTCTAATTAAAGCATACAATTCTTTATCATAGATAGGATAGTTCAACTTAGCACCAGAAAGTTTCTCAGAAAAATATGCAATTGGGCGACCCTCTTGCATCAACACACCACCAATTCCAATACCACTAGCATCACATTCAATCTCAAATTGCTTATTGAAATCAGGAAGTGCAAGCAACGGTGCAGAAGTTAACAATCGTTTCAGTTCATCAAATGAATGATCTTGGGCTGCGCCCCACTCAAAGACAACACCCTTTTTAGTCAAATCATTCAAAGGTGCAGCAATAGTACTAAAGTTGGGCACAAATCTGCGATAAAACCCAGCTAGACCATGAAAACTTCTTACTTGACTCACATTCATGGGAGTAGGCCAATTTTGAATAGCTTCAATTTTAGACACATCTACTTCTACTCCATGCTTAGAGACAACATAACCCAGAAATATGACCTTATCTTTGCAAAATGTGCACTTCTCAAGATTACCATAGAGTTGATTATCACGCAACACTTGCAAAACATGTCGAATATGTATAGTATGATCAGATTCATTGCGGCTGTAGATTAATATATCATCAAAATACACAACCACAAATTTGCCAATAAATTCACGCAAAACATGGTTCATCAGTCTCATGAAAGTGCTAGGTGCATTAGTTAAACCAAAAGGCATTACTAACCACTCATATAAACCAAATTTTGTTTTAAAGGCTGTTTTCCACTCATCCCCTTCTTTCATCCTAATTTGATGATAGCCACTACGCAAATCAATTTTAGAGAACACAGCAGCACCACTCAATTCATCTAGCATATCCTCTAAACGGGGAATAGGATGACGATATCGAATAGTAATGTTGTTTATAGCTCTACAATCTACGCACATACGCCAAGTACCATCTTTCTTAGGAACTAGAATAACAGGAACAGCACAAGGACTAAGGCTTATGCGAATATAACCTTTGTCGAGTAGCGCTTGTACTTGCTTCTGTATCTCCTTTGTCTCTTCGGGATTAGTGCGATATGGCGCCCTATTGGGCAGCGATGCTCCGGGAATCAAGTCAATTTGATGCTCAATACCTCGCAATGGTGGTAATCCTGCGGGTACCTCCTCCGGAAACACGTCGCCGAATTCCTGCAAAACATTAGAAACACCAAGAGGAAGAGGGATCATGTCGTTAGAAACCAAAACCGTACCCCTGTACAAAAGCACAAGAGGCATGGCCGTAGGATCCTCACTAAATTCTCTCATGTCTTCTTTGGTGGCTAATGAGACTAAGGAATTCACTCTCTCACTTTTCGTTATATCACTCACGACATTACAATTCTCTCGCCTATCTAGAGGTGCATCCTCCAAATTCACTTCGATCTTCTGACGAGACTCATTGACAATTTGTTGTGGTGACATAGGCTGTAAGTTAATTTTCTTGCCCTTGTACTCCAAGTGATATGTATTGGCACGGCCATTGTGTTGCACAGAACGGTCATAGAGCCAAGGCCGACCCAATAAGAGGTGACAAACCGTCATAGGAACCACATCAAAATCAATGCAATCCTTATACGGTCCAATCGCAAACTCAACACGCACCATGTGGTTTACCTTCATCTCACCATTGTCGCTTAACCACTGAATATAATATGGATGCGGGTGCGGTAGATACTTCAACTTCAGCTTGGTACATAACTCCTTGCTTGCTAAATTGCGGCAACTCCCGCCATCAATAATGACCTTGCAAGCCTTGTCAGGTCCAACTAAAGCTTTGGTTTGGAACAAATTGCAGCGCTGAGTAGATGCACTAGGCAACACATTAAGAGCACGCTGCGACACAACAATGGTGCGAGCATCAGAAGGATATGCATCTTCACCATCAGTGTCATAGTCATCATTGTCTGGAGCATTTGGATCAGCATCATCTCCAGTCTCATACTCATTGTCCTCATTGATAAACATGACTTTGCGGTTAGGACAATCTCTCTTGAAGTGACCCTTGCCACCACATGTATGGCAAAGCATATCACGGTTGCGCGTTGTAGACGCAGCAGAACCACTCGTACTTGCCGCAGATTCGGACTTCTTTGCATTAGATACATTGGAGACCGGTTTGCTAGGCGGAGTAGAGTAAGGAGCAGAGCGCGTCGAAGGCGCCGGCGCTGTAGAAGGCGCGCGGGGTGTAAAACGCCCAGCTCCCGTAGCACGTCCTTAACCTTTGCTTCTTCAGCCAACTGTGATTCAGCTTCTCTTGCATGATGTAACAATTGATTCATATTGGTGTAGGTGTAATGACGAACAATGCCTTTAACATCATACTTCAATCCGTTGAGAAAACGCTGCATTGTCATCTCTAGAGACTCACGGACACGACCACGCTGCATAAGCATCTCCATCTCCATGTAGTACTCATCAACAGTCTTCACACCTTGCCTCAATAGTGTTAGCTTATCAAATATGTTCCGCATATAATTTGTAGGCACAAAACGAGAAGTCAATGACCTCTTTCATAGCACGCCATGTACGGATAGGCTGTGCACCATCTTCATCGCGGTTACGAACCAAAGAATCCCACCAACGCAATGCATAACCATCAAATTCAGAAGACGCAAGCTTGATCTTCTTATCTTCAGAGTAGTGTGGATGTAGGCTCCATAATTTCTCAATCTTGAGCTCCCAAGTGAGGTATTCTTCAACATCCGCTCCTCCTTCAAACTTAGGTATGGAAAACTTAGGCTTACCCAATCCGTCTTCTTCATCTTGTCCACGACCATTGCGGCCAAGTGGAACCAAGCCACGAGGACGATGACCACGAGGCGCACCACGAGCATTGTGTGCGTCATCTTCAAGTTCAGGATCTTCATCATCTTCTTGTTGTTGTTGGTGTAGTACAGTCAAATTCTCAATAGCGAGACGCATATCCGCAATATTGCGCTGTATATCCGTCATTTGATCAGACAATCCAGTGACGGTGACATTAGTAGCATCCAGCGTTTGTTTGATCTCATCAACTGTACTCTTAAGCTCATCATCGTTAGTGCGGAATTCACGTCGCATCTCATTACGAAGAGCTTCATACTCCCTCCATGTGATGATATCTGCCGAATTCTTGTTTTCCTGGTTAACAATCTTATTATCACTAGCAGACATGATTAGTATGTTAGTGCACTAAATCAAAAATATATGGTGGTACTCTCACAACTCACTCAAAACTGATAAGAAAAGGAAATCTTACCGTTCCAAAGTAAATTAGTGTTGCTTACCACTTGTAGGAACAACTAGTGCACGGATGTAGCGAAGCGAATATCAAGGGTATAAGAACAATCACACGACAAAGCAGGATATATGTGGGGCTGTAGGTAGGCTACCTATTTGCACCAATAACAAGCTCTAGCGCTGACCGTAGACAACCAAAGATACTCACACAAGGCGATATAATGGGGCAATGCAACTATATGGAGGAAAGGTTGCAATGCACAAGAGAGACGCTAGCAAAGCTCAATGAGACAGGCACAAGATTGCTCAACTACGGATGCAGTAAAGAAAACTTAGGCCTTTCACTTGATTTCAACTAGCACACACTTTTCTTTTTGTATTTTCTTTTTGTAACACACGCAGCTATGTAGCTCTTTTTGCTTATTTTCAATTTTCTCTTTTTTTTTGATTTTATGACTCAACTCCTTGATAACACGGCCAATCAAGATATGCAAAGCACCAAACCCTAATGAGCAGCCTGTCGAGCGGTAAAACTAGTCTCTTCTGGGGAAGTTCCTAGTCACGTATATCGAAAGGCTGTGTCTATGGTTGGGAACAAGCACACTGTACGCTATGTGGACTCGGAGTAACAAAACTGACACTAGAAGATAAACTAGATAATAGAGAAAACACAAACCCTAACAATTCTACTAGAAGAAAGATAAAGGTACGCAAAAACAACTACGAAAAGCAACTAAAACTCGAAATTAGTGCAAGCTATGGCTATGGCAAACCCTAACCCTAAATATTTTTGGCTTTTTCTGGATAGGAAAACACTCACAACTCAACTATGGGGTGGATTGTGGATGGCTTACCGAGGAAAACTGGAAATCTGATACCAAGATGATATGGGGTGGCCCGATCTTCTCAGTAAGCAACGGTGGTGATGATGATCACGGTGATGGCAGCGGAGATACACGACGATGAAGTGGATGATAACTTGTATGACGCAACGAGATCTCTCGATTGGTCCCTGTCGCCAATGCAACAGCTCTCAACCCTGCAAGATATTCGCAACTCCACACACTTGCGCACGTAGCCGCCGACCACGAAGCGGTAAGTTGCAACCGTCTAATTCCCAATGGAACAACAGATCACACAAGACTTAAACAGGATCTACACAATATCCAAGCAATATGGTGTAGGGAATTCAATAGTTTTGCAGAGCAAACAACTAGGAACTAGGGTTTATCTTAAACGTGGTCTAAAGCAGCTAGGTGGGCGTCCTGGGCACTTATATAGGCGTCCGGGACGAGTTCTGGTCGAAAAGATACAAGAATAACCGACCCAATAGATCTGGTCGAGACAGACTCGACGCGTCCGGCCTGGGATCCGGTCGACTGGCTGTGGACCGGCCGGTCCGGTTGGCGGCCGGTCAACCGGGCTGTGGGGATGGTCCGGTCTGTGGTCCGGTCAACCGGGCTGATGACCGGAAATCGCGGTTTCCGGTTTCCTGGCACGAGGGGCTCTCGGTCGTCGCCCGGTTAGCGTCGGTCGATCGGGGGGACCGGGCTGGCGTCTGGGGGCCGGCTGACCGGGTTCGACCGGCCTGGACTTCTTCTTCTCTCGCGCATGCCTCCCGCTTCCTCCTCGCGTCCATGAGATTTCTTCATGTCCAGCTCCATGTCCAGCTTCACGGCCATCTCGACGTCCGTCTTCATGTCCAGCTGCTCCTCTCCTCGTGCGATGCTCGTCTCCTCTTGATACCTGATGATACATAAGTAATAGGACTTAGGCAGGATAAAGTTCTCATCAATCAAAGTATCGTTTAGGAACAAGTTCACCTGTTGTTTAAGTAGCTTCGCACGAGCTCGTGTCATTGGTCCAATCCTGACTTCATTGGACTTGAGCTTCACATCAGGTTCATCTTCAGTTGGTAATGACGGAGGTAGTAGTGAGGTAGGGATGTCCTCATCAAGAACTCCGGCAGGGCTTCGCCTAAGCGTATGCGGGAGAGGTGGTGGAGGAGGAGAGGCTAGGGTTTAGGGAGAGAGGGGGGGTGCGGCCAACTCATGGGTTGGAGTGGCCGGCCCCCTCCCCTTGCCCCTCTTTTTATAGGTGGAAACCCCAAGAGTTGGACTCCAAGTCTTCGAATAAGACCCGAATCCAAAACTTGCCTTAGGGACAAAACCTACCCAAGGGGGGAATCTCAAGGTGGAACTCCCACCCCTTCCTTGGGGGTTGGCTGGCCACCCTTGGGGAGTCTACCTGGGACTCCTCCCCTTAGGGTTGGCCGGCCATGCAAGGTGGAGTCCCTCCGGGATTCCACTTTCCATGGTGATTTCTTCCGGACTTTTCTAGAACCTTGTAGAACCTGCCATAATTGCACATCATTTCCAAACTTGGAATATGACTTCCTATATATGAATCTTATTCTCCGGACCATTCCGGACCTCCTCGTGATGTCCTGGATCCCATTCGAGACTTCGAACAAAACTTTGAACTCCATTCCATATTCCATATCTACTTAAACGACATCAAACCTTAAGTGTGTCACCCTACGGTTCGTGAACTATGCAGACATGGTTGAGACTTCTCTCCGACCAATAACCAATAGCGGGATCTGAGATCCATAATGGCTCCCACATATTCAACGATGACTTAGTGATCGATTGAACCATTTACATACGATACCGATTCCCTTTGTCACGCGATATTTTACTTGTCCGACGTTTGATCATTGGTATCACGATACCTTGTTCAACCTCGTCTCTGATAAGTACTCTTTACTCGTACCATGGTATGTGATCTCTTATGAACCATTCATATGCTTGCAAGCTAATCAGATGACATTCCACCGAGAGGGCCCAGAGTATATCTATCCGTCATCGGGATGGACAAATCCCACTCTTGATCCATATGCCTCAAATCATACTTTCCAAATACTTAATCCCACCTTTATAACCACCCATTTACGCAGTGGCGTTTGATGTAATCAAAGTACCCTTCCGGTATAAGTGATTTACATGATCTCATGGTCGAAGGACTAGGTAACTATGTATCGAAAGCTTATAGCAAACTGAACTTAATGACGTGATCTTATGCTACGCTTATTTGGGTGTATGTCCATTACGTCATTCATCAATGACATAACCTTGTCATTAATAACATCCAATGTTCATGATCATGAAACCTTGATCATCTATTAATCAACAAGCTAGTTATACAAGAGGCTTACTAGGGACTCCTTGTTGTTTACATAACGCACATGTATCAATGTTTCGGTTGATACAATTATAGCATGGTATGTAAACATTTATCATAAACACAAAGATATATAATAACCATTTTATTATTGCCTCTTGGGCATATCTCCAACAGTTGATACTCATCCGAAAACGCCGCCGAAAATATCTTTCGGGGAATATCGGATTCTCATCGAAATACGACTGCATCAACTTCTCATGCCCTTCAATCCTTTCTCTCCACAACTTCTGTCTACCGAACACCGATCCACCAAATTTTAGCTTCTTAACGGCGCGGTATGCTAATAGTAGCGATATGTTCTCCTCTTCCTCTTGGTCGTACTCGTCATCCGATGAATCGTATGATGAACTCTACAAACATACATAGGAAATTATTTAACTACAACTAACAATAGTAGCTAATCGGCGAGCAAAATCATGGAGGACGGCCAGCGGAGGTGCGTACCTTGCGAGCAAATCGGTGAGCATCATGGTCGCACCATGTCGTTAGCAAGCTCGAAGACGAAGACGACGACATGGCGGCGGCGGCGCGGAGGAGAACGCGATGGCGGTGCGAAGGAGGATGCGGAGGAGAAGCGCCGGCTACTGCCCGTCGCTGGCGGCGGCCTGGTCGGTACAGCGCGGCGGAGCGGCCGCTACTGCCGGGAGGAGGCGCGGGCGAGGCGGATGTACGGCGCAGCGGCGCGCAGCAGCGGGGCCGGCGGCGGAATCGACCGGAGGCGGCTGGATTTCGCAGCGGCGGGGCGGTGGGGAAATGAGGGCGCGGGGGGGGGGGGATTTTCCAGCCGTTGGCTTTTCGCGCGTGCGCAGAGCGTTGCCGCGCGCTGTAGCCGACGCGTCACATATGGCGCTCCGGATTGTGCAAAACGCCGTGCGCCCAATTTTTTTTTGGAGCGCCACGCCGTTTGCCACGCCTGCTGGAGCGCCGATTTTCCTCACGCACGCTGCATACCGGCGCTTTTTATACAGCGCGGCCTATATAGCGCGCCTGTTGGAGATGCTCTAATTGTTTTAGACGGAAAGGCAATCAACCTGCGACCTGCCACAATCAGGATGAAATTAACCATCAATCCAAGACATTTTTTTTTTGCATTGGCACCTCATCTCCCCTACTCCTCGTCACCACCCACGCGCCCTACGCTCGGGCAATCCCCTGTGCTGCCGCTAAAGGCCCTGGGCCGTCCTTCATCGCCGGCGCCACTAACGACATTGGGCGCGCCATCGCCTTCCACCGTGTCGCCTCGGGCCCGGGGCTCGTGCTCTTCGACCGCAATCCGGACAAGCTCGCCGCCGTTGGGGGCCTCGCTAGCTGTCAGACTGGAGGCGCTCAAGGGGAGCATCCGGGGACACGCGACGGCGGCGTGCTCGTCAACACCGCCGATGTCTCCTACCCGTACGCCTGATACTGCGGTACTACCACGAGATGGACGAGGAGCCCATGCGGGATCAACATCAACGTCGAGGGCGTCACGGCCTCACGGGTCGGGCACGCCAGGCTCCCGCTTATGGTCGATAGGAAAGCGCAACGCTCAACATCGGCTCAGGTGTAGGCATGATATTACCTGTGGAATAGAATCTATAATGATACAAGTATATATTTTATATATGTGGCGCAAAATATATGGCTCTGAATATGTATGTAATCCTCGAGGATTTGGATCTCAGGATATGTGCATATGAACCAATTGTTTGGTTCCAACTTCCAACCAATCTGGAATTCAGTAGCAGTTGATTCTTAAGATTGAAGAAGCAAAGAGAGTAGTACCAAACAATGAACAATGCATGTATATGCTGTCAGAGTTCAGACTTAAACTTTCAATGTGAAGATGAGTGAAAGAAAATACGTTTTCCTAATGCAAAATGATCAATACACGTTGCTAGAACAAAGCTGTGTAACCATATGCTCTTTTCCTCCTTAATCATTATTTAGACCATGCTAGAACCAAGCTATATATTCCATTTTTTACCTCCTGAATTTTCTTCGTTGGACAGAACTGGGCTCAAAATATTTTTTCATACACAAATAATGCATATATAGATATCTCTGTATGTCCTTATGCTACTACATTTCTCCATGTGCATATCTTTGAGAATGGAGAGCTGATCCAGACGGAGGATGGTAACCCGAGTACTAGTACGGCGCCTCGGGTGGGCGGTGGTGATGGTCGCGGTGGGGCTGGTAATGGGGGCGCGGCGGCATGGCCGACTCGGTGTCACTACCGCTACACTCCGGGGGCGCCGTACTTCCTCCCTAGCTCCGGCGACGACGGTGCGCCGGACGGAAGTTCGGCTCCAACGGGCGGCGGCAGAGGAGGGATAGGTGGCAGGACGCTTGCGTCAGGGGTGGTCGTCGATGCCCCCACCATGGATGGACCACGACGTGCTGGAAAGCGAAAAAGCAGCACGAGAGGTGGGCGCCAGGTTAGGGAAAGAAGGCTCAGAATGGTTATTGCTTCTGGCGCCGACACCCTGCCACTAGCAACGACTCGTAGTGCAATGGATCCAATCTTGATGCCGCCAACGCCGGTCAACATCAGTGGCCAAGCGGAGGTTGAGATAGAGTGGCTGGCGGAGGCGGTGAGGCTGGGCGCAGAGGATGGTGCGGTGCTGGAAGAGCTGACGGGGGCAGTGAGGTTGGGTGTGGAGGCCGGTCAATTTTCTTTTTTCTTTTTATTTTGTAACACATAATATGCATCAATCAAGTATATGTTTTTGCTCTCACTTAGTTCTTCACAAATTTTCAGTATCTGATTATTCTCGATCTAGATAAAAGGAGTGATTCTGGCATCCTAGGAAGCCACAACAGCCTCGAGACAAGTGCATCCTTCTTCGAGGGCAATTAGAGAAGATGACGGATGCTCGAAGTGAAGTGTGGCATCACTGGTGTGCTACCGCTATGTGTAGTGACATTTTTTAAGACCCATACACCACAAGCTATGCAATTTTCACATGCATTATTTTGAATATGTAGAGAGAAAATAAAATTAAAAGCGTCACGTGAAATTTATTGAGTAGAATGCAATGTGATATTTGTAGCAACTCACACATAAACTTTATGTGATGCATATATATATTGTTAATTGTAGATTTTTTTATCAATATATCAAGATCTAAATTTGTGAAATCGTAGCAACGTACGGGTATTCAACTAGTTTTTTCTTTATATGCGGGAGCCGATGAAACGTGCTCGGTTTTCCTCTAGAAAACGGGCAGTTTTTCAGGAACGCGCGAGAAAACACGCCTTTTTTTTTATAGATAGAGGAAGAACCAAATACAAACTCCACACTTATAACACACGTGGCCAAGGCCAAAGAGGAAAAATAAACTCCTCACAAAAGCCACTAGAGAAAACGGGCAGTTGCCACTAGCTCCACGTCGGCCCATCTACCGAGACAAAAGCGGTCGTGCGGCCGGCTGTGGCAAAACTGACCATTCAGATCAAGTCCTCCGGCCGCCGCACGAACCACCATGACTTCCCTCTCGCCGCCGCCGCCACCGCCACCGCCGCGAGAGCTGCCCGCCGACGCCATACGCGAGATCCTCCTTCGCATCCCTCCGGACGAGCCGGAAAGCCTCGTCCGCGCCTCTCTCGTCCGCAAGTCCTGGCGCCGTGTCCTCACCGACCCCACCTTCTGCCGCCACTACCGCGACTTCCACCGGACACCACCCATGCTCGGCTACCTCTGCAACGACAACGACCACTACTTCAACATCTCGTCCCGCTTCCTTTCCACAGCTGCGTTCTGCCCGCGCCAGCGTCCCGGACGCGGCTGGAGCGCGATCAGCGCCCGTCACGGCCGCGCCCTCTTCCAAGATACCACTACAAGATCCAATGACCTCTTCCTCTGGGTATGGGACCCCGTGACGGACTGCAAGTTCCGCCTACCCGTGTTCCCGCGTCGCCCCGAGGGTTTTAGCGCGGCCGTGCTGTGCGGCAAGGCCGGCTGCGACCACCGCGGCTGCCACGGCGGGGACCCGTTCATCGTGGCCGTCGTGGGTACCAACGACGACGGGGTCACGAGCGCCCGTGTCTACTCAACGGAGGCTGGTGCCTGGAGCGACATGACCTACATTGATCACGGGAGTCCCGAATACGGGATGCGATCCAGCGTTCTCGTCGGGGATTCGCTCTACTTCCTCTACGAGCCCAGCACCAAAATTCTGCGCTACGATCTGGCTGGTCGGCAACTATCGGTCATCCACCGCCCCAAGGCCTGCAGGAGTAACGGTTGTTACTGTAACATCGTCCTCGTGGCCACTGAGGACGGCGCGCTGGGATTCGCAGGCGTGCATGGCTCCACCTTTTCCATGTGGTCGATGAGTGCTGATGCCAAAGGCGCTGTGGCATGGGTGGAACGCAGAGTCGTCGAGCTTGCGACGGTGCTCCCGCCTCGTGCCCTCCAAGCCAGACCCCTTGTGAATGGCTTCGTAGAGGGCGCGGGCATCATTATCTTGGGGACAAATGAAGAGATATTCACATTTGAGATCAAGTCTGGCCGAGTAAAGAAGATATCCAACAGGAGAAGCGCCGCCCTTTATATCACTCCATACACAAGCTTCTACACCCTAGGTACTACTTTGGTAGCATTTTGACATCTTTGCTTAATTTCTTGTTATTTGGGAGTCACATTTGCAACTAGATTATCTGGTTGAACTGTTGATGCTGGTACATGTTCTCAAGATTGACAAGTGTTTGTCAATTTGCAGACCTTGCCAAGAACGTCATGAAGAGGGGCTGACGCTGATCCACCCAAGCATCAACGTCAACTGGGTCACTGCAAAGAGTAGTAAGATTTTGATTTGGTTTTCTGAGAGTTCGGTAGTGTTGTAGGGATGGCTGCCGTGCCCGTTGCAATAGTAAAACTACTTGTTTGTTAGTTTGGTCATCGTGCACAACTATACTTTTGCACTGCCGCTTCTGAGATTCTGCAATATTATGAACTTGTGAACGTGCCATTATCCCTACTATTTTAGAGCCTTATCATGTATTCCCGTGAGCTGGCTCTTTGCTATGTGTTTATTTTGGTTTAACTATTCTTTTTTTGGCGGGAACATTTTGGTTCAACTAAGGAATTGTTGAACTGGAGTAGTTTTTTTTGGCAGGAAAGTTTGCTATCTAGCTAAGTTGTAAAGCTTGAACAAAGGCACGCAGATCGAATTGAAGGTTCTGTAGTTGCACAGGCAGAGCATCCACAATGCAGCAGGGCTTGGTTAGGCGCTTAGTTAATAAAATAAATCAACAAAATAAATAGCAGGTGAAGTGCTCACTCACGCAACGCTGGGCGCTTGGCTGAGACGCTAATTAGCTCTCGCGGACGCATGCAATTTGTGGCCGCAAGTGAGAAATCATGTAGCGTCGGGCGATTGGATTTGCATCGTGCGCTCAGGATTCTATTTTGTAACTGGTTGTTGGCCAGGATTTTCACCCTGGCGTCGGCAGATAAGAGCCACACTGTGGATGCTCTTAAAGCATGTCTAACAGGACCCGTATTTTTCTGCCCCTTAAAACGCGAATACGCGAATAGAGGGCCATGTATTCACTTTTCGCCGGCCGAAAACTCGTTCGAGCGGGGATACGGCTTCTGCTAGCTCGGACGCGTTTTCGACCCCGCAAAACAGGGTTTTAGACAACAATTTGCGTAACAATTTCAGATCAACCATAGCACATCCAAAATATGTGATGCATAATTCATAGTTTTTAACATCACAATGCGATCATAGCCAATGTTCAAGCCACGGAAGTTCCCAAATGTGATCAACCATCAACGAGTCCATCGCTAGCGGCGCCACCACTCGCCGGAGACTCACCTTGAGCACTTGCAGCACGAGCTTCACGCGCAACCTTCTTCCTCGCCATGATGTTCGCCTTCGTCTCCTTCCACCATGCCAGCTGATCCTCGTCCATGCCGTCGGTGCGCATCATCATGATATCCTTCTCCTCGGCCATGAGCTCCTTCATGGCCTTGGCTTCTTTGAGTGCGAGCATCCTCAAGTCCAGCTCGGCCTTTCGCTTGGCATCTTCCCGCCTTGCTTTCACCTTGGCAAGCTTCACCTCCTTCTTCTTCTCGGTGATGAGGAGCTTGGTCTCCAATGTCTTCACCAGAATCTGACCAAGCCAGAGGTGGGCCGCGATCAAGGTAGACGTGAAGTTGTACGTGGAAGAAATACGTGAATCGGCCTGGTTTACCAAGTTGGGCTGAACCGCCCGTGTATCTGTAACATATTAGATCGCATCTTAGTTTAGAGATTAGAGTTTATCTCGTGCACGGTTTAGTGCACGCCCACATTAGAAAGTCCCCTGGACTATAAATATGTACCTAGGGTTTATGGAATAAACAACAACCAACGTTCAACACAAACCAATCTCGCGCGCAACTCCTTCGTCTCGAGGGTTCCTCCGGTAAGCACCATGCTGCCTAGATCGCATCTCGCGATCTAGGCAGCACGAGCCTGCCTAGTTGTTCATGCGTTGCTCGTACTGAAGCCTTTTGATGGCGAGCAACGTAGTTATCATAGACGCGTTAGGGTTAGCATCGTTCTTAGCATCATATGCTCGCGTAGTGCAACCCTTGCGCGTCTAGCCGTCCTTGTGCCTCATCATGGGTGCAGGGGCGGCACCCCGCTTGATCTTTATTTAGTAGATCTGATCCGTTATGGTCGCTCCTTGATTCATCAAGGATTAGTTTAACATCTGCAATGGTTAGGCCTTACAAAGGGTTGGAGGATCCAGCGGCATGTAGGGTGTAGTTTGCTGCCCCTAGACAGACGTTCCGAGGATCAACCTAGTGTTGGTTTTTAGGCCTTGTCTAGGGCTGGCTTACGTTTACCTTGCGTGAGCGCGAGGCCCAATCGTGAGTAGGATGATCCGATTATGCGGTGAAAACCCTAGATCGTCGTGGATCTCATATGCTTTATCTTGATCAAGCAGGACCACCATATATTCGGCCACCGGACGAATCATGGGTGGATCGGCTCCATGAGCCGATTCACAGGACAACCCGAGAGCCGATCGAGGCTCGTATTTAACGTGTGCGTGTGTGCCCTGCAGAAACTAAGCGAGGCATCATCCACACCTTCCTGACCAGGTATAGGTCAGGTGGCACGCCGCGACCCGCATCGGCGCGCGACCAGAGGCTTTGCGGCCGTCGCTCGAGGGACCGGGGCCAGCCGCAGCCCTAGTCGTTCCCGCTCTACTGTTGGCCACCACGCCACGTGGGTTTCGACGTCAACACATTCTCCACGGTGGGACCAATCTTCAACGACAATCTTCAACGACAACCATCTCGCCATCCACATCGAGATGGCGAAAGACACCATACCATCTTCATCAGAAGTGGCGGAAGAAACTCCGGTCACGTACGGGGATCTCACCGGCGAGCTCAAGAAGAAGTACGACGAGATCAAGTCCGCCCTCGAAGCCGACCTACCGGCTCTTTCCACAGACCCGCTCCCACGGCATCGATGGAAGGGGTTCACACCCGAAGGCGCACTCGATGGGGTGGACCTATCCACCCCGTCCGAAGAACGCACCAGGTCGCTGCGTCAGGAGATCAACTTCATGGTGGCTCATTCGCTGCACCGCCATTCTGAGAGCCTGGTGAATACGTTGGAGCGCGCCGCGCTGCGCGTGATCCAGGAGGTCATGAGCCACAGTACTCTCCGTCAGGACCAGCCCTAGGGACTCACCAAGGGGAAGCGCTGCTCCTTCCGTCCACCGCTGCCATTCGCGCTGGCAGCGCCCGAAGCGCCGAACTCATCGGCTTTTGTCGTCTACAAGATTGGTGGTGACCCCGGTGACTACCACCTACAGGACGCGCCAAGGAGATCCCGCACGGATACGCATGTGCATGCTGCACTGCAGCACCTGGGCGCCCTCGAACCAGTTGCTATAGCAGGGACTGGGCAACAGGAGGAACGTCGGAGGCAGACCCCGAGAAGCAAACGTGGCTAGCCAAATACGCCACCCCGACAAAGCTCCCGAGCCCAGCTCCTGCAGTTGGCTCAGAACCAGGAAACAGCATGGCTGGTTAAGTACGCCACCCCGACGAATCTTCAGGGTTCGGCACCTGCAGCCATCACCGCGGATCAAATTTGTACGATCCTGAAAGATCAGTTCGGCATGATGCCGAAAAGAAAGGCGATCGGCTATACCAAGCCGTACCCCAATGAGTACGAATTGATCCCGCTACCACCCAAATATCGGCTCCCGGACTTCACAAAGTTCAGCTGATCAGATGGCTCCAGCTCCATCGAGCATGTGAGCCGATATTTGGCACAGCGGGCATGATCTCAGCGCACGAGCTGCGCGTGAGGTACTTCTCGCCCTCACAGATCGGCTGGATGGTACACGTCGCTGCCACCGAACTCAATCCAGACCTGGAAGCAGCTGAAGAACGGTTCCATGAGCAATACCACTCAGAGGCTTCCGAGGCTGGCATTGCCGATCTAGCACAAGTACGACGAAGCGCGGAGAAACAGTGTCGATACATCCAGCGCTTCAGACGGTTAGGAACCGATGCTATTCGGTTCACGTGAGCGAAAGAAGCAGTCGAATTGGCGGTGGTGGGTCTATCATCATCGATCAAGGAAGTGGCCTCCCAGGCGGACTATCCTTCATTAGCACACATGGTGCAGAAGTTGTCAGCATATGAGCAACACCACCCGGATATCTACCAAGATAAATTCAAGCGCGTGGTTACCATGGTTGACGCAGGCGAAGATGAAGGTCCAACGGGAGAGCGAGAGGTCGCAGTAGCTGAGTGGACTCGAGCTGCAGGCCCAGTAACCTGCAAATGGGTAAAGCCACCAGGGCCTCCAAGAGGGTTCGACTTCGACGTGACGAAAACCGAGCAGATTTTCGACCTCTTACTCGCGGAGAAGCACATAAAGGTACCCGAAGGCCACAAGTTTCCTACGGTGCAAGAGCTGAACGGAAAGCCATACCGCAAGTGGCATAACACGTTCACCCACACCACCAACGACTGCAGGGTGTGGCGTCAGCAGATCCAAGTGGCGATAGAAAATGGGCGACTAATTTTTAACCAGTATGCCATGAAGGTCGACACACACCCCTTCCCCGCCGTCAACATGGTGGAGTTTACCCACCTTGGAGGGTGCCAGCCTGATTTCTCAGCCAACATCAGCATGGTAGAGCTTGGACACCGCTCTGAGAAGGATGGGGATGAAGACAGCTCTCTCAGAGCAAGGACACGAGGGCCGCTCCTTGCGATCGGCTCCGTCAAGATGGCAAGCGCTACGTCGCAGGGGGAAGTGAAGAACATAAGATACCAACGACCCCTCTCTGATCACCTCCTCAACAAGTATGTTAGTCGATATGACCAACGCCGGCGATACGACAATAATGATGAAAGAGGTCGTATGACCATAAACGACGGAAGACATCGCCGGCATAACCATGATGAGGAGCGGCAGGAGCGCCACGGCAGGGAGCAGGACGATACGGACAGCATTGGCACGCCCCTTCTTCACACGCTGGGATTCAGGAATGAGCCGATTACCAACAATCGGCAACTGCCCAGAATGCAACCGGAAGAAGAAGGAGACAGCCAACGTATCTGTGTTCGAGCGCTTAGGGCCTCTCCCACCGCAAAACAGACGTGCTGAGACCCCTCCGTTGGAAGATCTCGAGGATTCGAAGACGAAGGGGAATACGAAGAAGACAGGTGCCACCGTCCAAGGTGGTGCCCTGACGGTCTCAGCCATTCACAAAAGCGCAGGGTTCAGCGATTGCGCGGTCTGGAGGAAGCTGAAAGGATGTACTTGCATACGCCGAGGAAGGCGCGACCGATCTGGCGCGAAAGTCCAGAGGACCCTGGATGAGGAGGGACCGCCGCAAAGAAAAGAGTGGCGCCCAGAAAGAGAGCCGATGATGACACATCGGCTGGCACAAACATGGTGTTCATTCGTCCGGCGGAGTGTAGTGCTCCACGATTACACAAGGCACCCGACATGGATAACAGCAAGCGCACCAACGTGCTAAGGTCAGAGATTGGGCTGGTTTTATCCGCCGACATGGACGAGTAGCAAGACTACGTCAATAAGCAACATGGCGAGGCCGATCCTTTCGATCGGCCCTCCGAAACTGATGAAGGGATATTACAAAACCTTCACCGAGCAAGCAACATGGAGGCCGATTCCAGCAATCGGCCCAAATTATCCTTACCATCCATTCTGCCTGGGATCAACGTTTGACCCAACAGGACTACCCGAAGAGCCGATACCATCAATTTCTTGACAGAATCGGCTCGGGGGCACCTAGATGGATAAAACACGAGGATATGAGATAATGAGTATGGGGGCCGATACACAAATCGGCCTAAAATTTTTAAACATTTTACAGCCGATGCAAGGGCATCGACTTTAGAATTGAGAAATAGCCGATGTGCGGCCATCGACTCAAGAGGAACAACGTTACGATCAGGATCAATGAAGCCGATCTGACCAGAGCGCTAGGAGCGGACTGAAGAAACTCGGGGCAGCCCACCTTGAGGCAAGCCGATTTACGTGCAAATCGGCTGGCTCTGCATGATCAAGCCCAGGCTAATTTGGCTAAGTCTCGCCTCGAGTAAGGCTCGGGGCAGCAGGCCTGGTGGATGCTCTGTTTTTGCTCTTTAAAAGCCGATTGGGATATCAACGGCTGGCCCTTCATTGCAACCTTCTTCACAAATGATGATTATTGAAGAACATTATTAGGTTTGGTTGGGAAAGTTCAAAGGTTTCCCTGAAGATACTGCATTTTCTGCCAAATTTAGACAATCATCGGTTGGAGAAGGGAAGGGCAAATCTTGAAGGACCGATACGGTGCTATCGGCTCATTATGCATTGGCAAGGGGAACGAATCGGCTAGGTCGGTGGAAGAGGAGATCGGCAAATCAAATGGGGAAAAGTTCTTCATTAATAAGAAAGATTTCTTACATAGTAGAGCTGATTGCCTTAAAAAGGGGATGCATTGCCCCGCCTACTTCTACGGATCCTATGCTACGGGCCCTATCTATGGACCGTTGCTGCCCTCGTCATCGCCGTCATCGCCGCTATCGGCGCTGCTCCCGGCCGGCTCGTCATCGCTGCTCCAGCGGCCGCCGGCGGGACCTTCATTGTCCTCGTCTGCCTCGTGCCGTCGTCGTGCCGCTGTCGGTCACTCAGCCCCGGCCAGGGGCAATGGCGCTTGGCCGGCGGCTCGTCAGAGGTGTCGTCGGCATCCTCCTCTTCGTTCTCCTTCACCTCCTCGGAGGTGGCCCCATCCCAGGGGGAGCGATCATCATCGCTTTCTTCCACCGCTTCCTTGTCGGCGAGGAAGCGGAGATCGCTCCCCATCGGGGACTTGTCGTCACCAGATGGAGAAGTCATGATCTGACTCCTCCCCGGCCGCAATGGCACGGCGGATGTTGGTCGCATGGACCTCCGCCGGGTTGTGCTCCGGCGTCGGCTCGCGAGATGACGAGGACTGGGTGGAAAGATCCGATGAGGCGAGGAGGAAGAGGACATGGTGTCACAGGAGGGTTTTTGGGATGCTAATGCGAAGGGGATGCTGAGGAAGAAGACTGTTTGCTGCGGTTAGATAAAAAGGGGCATAGTAAAAATTCAATGCCACAGCAGTTTCCGAGGAAGTGGTGCCGAAACCGTCAAATCGTGCAGAGAAGTTGAGGAGGCAAGTTATCATGATGAAGGACTCTGCGACGGTTCTGCTCTGCCACGACATGACCCTACGAGAGAATAGCATAATGATTTTGGAAATGTCATTTCCAAAACCAGGGGGGCATGTGTTATCACCAATCTGACCAAGCCGAGGTGGGCCGCGATCAAGGTAGACGTGAAGTTGTACGTGGAAGAAATACGTGAATCGGCCTGGTTTACCAAGTTGGGCTGAACCGCCCGTGTATCTGTAACATATTAGATCGCATCTTAGTTTAGAGATTAGAGTTTATCTCGTGCACGCTTTAGTGCACGCCCACATTAGAAAGTCCCCTGGACTATAAATATGTACCTAGGGTTTATGGAATAAACAACAACCAACGTTCAACACAAACCAATCTCGGCGCATCGCCAACTCCTTCGTCTCGAGGGTTCCTCCGGGCACCATGCTGCCTAGATCGCATCTCGCGATCTAGGCAGCACGAGCCTGCCTAGTTGTTCATGCGTTGTCGTACAAGCCTTTTGATGGCGAGCAACGTAGTTATCATAGACGCGTTAGGGTTAGCATCGTTCTTAGCATCATATGCTCGCGTAGTGCAACCCTTGCGCGTCTAGCCGTCCTTGTGCCTCATCATGGGTGCAGGGACGGCACCCCGCTTGATCTTTATTTAGTAGATCTGATCCGTTATGGTCGCTCCTTGATTCATCAAGGATTAGTTTAACATCTGCAATGGTTAGGCCTTACAAAGGGTTGGAGGATCCAGCGGCATGTAGGGTGTAGTTTGCTGCCCCTAGACAGACGTTCCGAGGATCAACCTAGTGTTGGTTTTTAGGCCTTGTCTAGGGCTGGCTTACGTTTACCTTGCGTGAGCGCGAGGCCCAATCGTGAGTAGGATGATCCGATTATGCGGTGAAAACCCTAGATCGTCGTGGATCTCATATGCTTTATCTTGATCAAGCAGGACCACCATATATTCGGCCACCCTGGACGAATCATGGGTGGATCGGCTCCATGAGCCGATTCACAGACAACCCGAGAGCCGATCGAGGCTCGTATTTAACGTGTGCGTGTGTGCCCTGCAGGAAACTAAGCGAGGCATCATCCACACCTTCCCGACCAGGTATAGGTCAGGTGGCACGCCCTGCGACCCGCATCGGCGCGCGACCAGGAGGCTTTGCGGGCCGTCGCTCGAGGGACCGGGCCAGCCGCAGCCCTAGTCGTTCCCGGCTCTACGGTGTTGGCCAGTCACTGCCCGCCGGTGGGTTTCTGACGTCAACAGGTCTCCAATGTCTTTTCATCGTCAATGCCTCCTTGGACTTCATGAGTTGATCCAACTTCTCCCGAAAGCTAGCTGCTTCGCCTTCCACCTTCACCCTCTCCTTGGCTTTCTTGTTGCCCTCGGGCTTGCCAGCGTTTCTCGCACTCATGTCCTCCGCTTCATCATCCATGGTGAGCAGTGCCTCCTTCTTGCACTTTGGTTCGTTGTCCCTCAACTTCCACTTAGGAAGATGTTGAAGAATGAAAAAGCAATGTTGAAATTGAAATTCCTTGTTCTTGGAGCCGGCCATGTCCTTGTACCGGGCTTGAGCGTACTTGGGCTGCACAACAACAATGTTATGTGATGTTTGCACATCATCAACACATAATATGGATAGCAACAAACAAGGAAAACTGGTTTTCAAGGGAGCACTAGGGGGTTGTCGGCCACTTGATCCATGGCAGCACTCCAACGAGAACAAGCTGGTTTGATGATGTTCCATCGGCCTTTAAGGGAGCGGTAGGATCTGTCGGCCATGCTCTTGGTGCGAGGTTTTAGCTGGTGGTAGAGATCCTCGATGAGCTGCCAATAGCGCTTGCCGCCTTGGTCCACTCCGGTGCACGCATCCATCCCCACCTTACTCCAAGCACGGACCAAGATGGCGTCTTTGATCTCGGTGTAGTTCGCCGTGCGTGGCTTCGGCGTCGAGGAAGAACCGGTGGCAGCCGGATCAACCTCAACCACCTCCTCCTCGTCACCCTCATCCTCCTCCTCGTCATCAATCTCTTCGACGTTGCACTCCCCATCGAACGCATCGTTGTCGGTGTCCAAATCCATCGCGGATTCGTTGAGCATGTCCATGTACGATGTTGTGGACTCAACATCGAACACCTTGTCTACGTCCATGGTGGGTGGCGGTGGCGCGGGCGTCGCATCGGACGGTACGGAGGGAGGAGGGGTTGTGGCCTTGGAAGACGGTGGAGGTGCGAGGCCGATGCGGCTGACCTGCTTTGTCTTCACCTTGGTCTGCGGGGCACCCCTCGGCCCGGCCACCTTCGTCTTCATCCTTTCCCCTTTCTTGGCAGCCGGCGGGGCTGTGGCCGGCAGAGCTGCGGCCGCCGAAGGGCTTCGAAGAATTGCTTCGGAATCCTCTTCCTCTTCGACGAGATGGTGGCGGAGATCATGGCCGACACGTCGCCGGCGTTTGGCGGACCTCCGACGGGAACATCAACCACCGCGGGCGATGGAGATGCTCCGCCGGCGGTAGGCGGCCCTTGCGGAGGATCCATGGCAGCGGGATCCGGCCGCGACGTTGCCAGGAAGGGCGGGGCGGTGGAGATCGGGCGACGGCGGCGGTTGGGTTTCGCTGAAACCGTTCGCGCGCAGTGGAGGGGAGGATACTGGTTTGGCCCTCTATTCCCGCTCCCACCCCGCACAAGTAGGGGGCGAAGGCCCGCCCCGTAATCGAAACCAGCAAAAATCGGAGCGGGGACCGTTTTTACGGGGCCTGCTAGACGGCCGGGTGGAGCTCAAACCCGTATTCCGGCGGTTATTATACGGGTTTGGCCCTTTTAAGGGGTCTGTTAGACATGCTCTTAGAAACACGAACGCCAAACATTTAGATAGCTGATGGGTTTATGTTGGAGAGTCCGGTGAGGGTTTGTCAAATGTTTTGATCAGTATGCAGAGTCCACCCGCTCCCCTGGTTAACTAGCCTGAAATCTGTGAATAGTCAGAGATCTGTATGTAGATCCCCCCCTTTGAGAGAGTATACAATTATGTTTTTTTGTTGAGAGAATATACTACTCCCTCTGATTCATACTAATTTCCTCTAAAATGGATGTACCTTACACTTAAAATGTATCTGGATACATCTATATTAGTGTTAAGTAATATAAATCGGAGGGAGTATTATGTTGTTGAATCAGAAGGCAGACCTGGGATAACAGGAAGCTAATGATGCCCTTACCATATAGCCTTCGATGTTGATCAGTCATAGCACATTTAGCACTGCAACGCAATAGCTTCCCAGTCGTTCGAATGTATTAGACGTACAATGTGCCTCTAATAGATTCTTTTTTGAGTCCGGGTGGATGGAATTACCAACCTTCGCCGATATGTTTGCTGCTATTTGGGGTGAGCTAGCAGCCAAGGCTCGAGGAAGGGATGTCCTCGACTGGTGGAACTTCATGAGTGGAGGTTTGAGGAAAAAACTCAAAGGCTGGAATGTGAACAGGAAGGTTGAGGCAAACGCCGTCAAGACAGCGCTACTGCAACAAATCAAAGGCTTGGACGAGAAAGCAGACTCGCTGGGGCTGGATGGTGAGGAATGGGCATTCCGCTATCACCTCGAAGATCAAATCCTCGCCATTTTTAGGGAAGAAGAAGAATACTGGAGACAAAGGGGGAGAGTCAGATGGATTTTGCAAGGAGATGCCAACACGGCGTATTTTCACGCTGTTGCCAACGGCAGACGTAGGAAATGTTGTATTTTGAGACTGCTCACTGACAATGGCCCGATCTCTGATAAGAGACAGATTCAGGAACACATTTACGACTTCTACCGCCGGCTCCTGGGATCGACTGACACAAGGGTGTGTTCGTTGGATCCAGGGGCATGGGGGGAGGATGCCAGAGTTTCTCCCCTGGAGAATGAGGAAGTCTTGCGCACTTTTTCTCAAGAGGAGCTGGACAATCTCGTGCAGGAGATGAAATCGGACACGGCACCAGGTCCTGATGGTCTCCCGGTCCAATTCTTCAAGAAATTTTGGCCGCTGTTCAGGATGGGAGTGTTACACATCGTCAACGATTTCTTGCTGGGAAGAATCGACATATCCAGGCTCAACTTTGGGGTCCTCTCTCTGATTCCCAAGGTCCAGGGTGCGGATCACATCACCCAATTTCGACCTATAGCGCTTATCAATGTGATCTTCAAGATGGTTTCAAAGGCGTTGGCCTCCAAACTGGACCCGATCGCTAACAGGGTGATTAGCCCCAATCAGACGGCGTTCATCAAGGGCAGATTCATTTTGGATGGGATCCTGGCTTTACATGAGGTTGTCCATGAGGTTAAAGCCAGAAGGGAGGCTTGTATCCTGCTTAAATTGGACTTTGAAAAAGCCTACGACAGGGTCAATTGAGATTTCCTCAAGGAGGTCCTCAGATGCAAAGGCTTCGAATCTGGGGCTATTCACCGTATCATGCAGCTCGTGTCTGGTGGTCAGACAGCGATCTCTATAAATGGCGAAGTGGGCCCGTTCTTCAGAAATAAGAGGGGAGTCCGGCAAGGGGACCCGCTCTCACCTCTTCTATTCAACTTCATGGCAGAAGCTCTATCTGTCATTTTGACCAAAGCTAACTCTGCTGGGCACATTGCGGGGGTTGTGCCACACTTGATCCCTGGGGGAATCACGCACCTCCAGTATGCGGACGATACGATTATCATGATCCAGGATGATGAACAGCAGATCACCAACCTCAAGTTCATCCTTATGTGCTTTGAGGACATGTCGGGCCTAAAGATTAATTATCACAAATCGGAGGTGATTATCATGGGGAGATCACCTGAGCGACAACAGAAAGTGGCAGATCAGCTGAACTGCAAGCTGGGGGAGTTCCCGTTCATTTATCTCGGGCTTCCTATCTCGGACAGAGCGCTGACCATGGAACAATGGTTGTTCCTGGTTAGAAAAATGGCTGCCAAAGTGGAACCTTGGTGGGGCAAATTCATGTCATCGGGAGGACGGCTGATTTTGTCCAACGCTTGCCTCGCCAACCTTCCTACGTATGCGATGGGCCTTTTCCTACTGCAAGACGGCATTCATGCCAAATTTGACTCGCACAGAGCAAGGTTTTACTGGGAAGGGGTGGGCCCTAAGAGGAAGTTTCACCTGGTCAACTGGCCTGCGGTGTGCAGACCTAAGGATTGTGGGGGCCTGGGGATTGTCAATTCCAGGCTTATGAATGTGGCCCTCCTTCTAAAATGGGTTTGGAAGATGTATCAGGATGGCAACCAATTGTGGAGGCAACTGATCAATGCAAAATACCCTAGTGCTGATGATATCTTCACGGCTTCCGGCCAGCGGGGCTCCCAGTTTTGGCGCAGTATTCACAAAATAAAGCATCTGTTCAAAGTAGGCGCTAAGCACTCCATAAGGGACGGACGCCGCACTAAGTTTTGGATGGATCGTTGGGTGGGGGATGCACCTCTTAAAGACAGGTTCCCAGGTTTGTTCAGTATTGCCTGCTCGCAGATGGACTCGGTGGCTCTCATTTGCGGCTCCAATGAGCCGCTTAGATTTCGTAGACAGCTGGATCAGACGATGGCCAGATCCCTCCAAGAGTTACAGGCCTTGATCGACTCCACCGTGCTCGTTGAAGGCCCGGATAAGGTGTCCTGGCGCTTCGAGAGTGACGGGTGTTTCTCAGTCAAATCCATGTATGCGCGTCTGGCTCAAGGGGCGACTGTGGCGCATTTCAAGGACGTATGGGCAGCGAAAGTTCCGCTTAAGATCCGTATCTTCTCATGGCAGTTAGTCCTCGATCGTCTCCCTTCTAGCGCCAACATACAATCCAGGCATGGCCCGGGCAACGGCAACTGCTCTCTCTGCGGGGAAAGAGAGACGGCGGACCACATTTTCTTCACTTGCTCGTTGGCAATGTTTGCCTGGAGCGTCCTCAGACAAATTCTTCAGTGCAGCTGGTGCCCTGCCTCCTTCCCGCAATTCTTTGCGATCTTATCTAATTTTGCGGGTCGGGCACGTAGAACGATTTGGAATCTGTTCCTGGCACAATCCTGGGCGCTTTGGCTCATCAGAAATAAATTGACCATGGAATCTAAGCTCATTAGACACCCTGCTGACATAATCTTTAAAACCTTGTTTTGCTTGCAGCAGTGGCTCATCCTGGCGAAGCCTCTGGACCGTCCCTGGCTTAGATGGCTGATCTCCGAGCTCAGACGGGTGCACGCTCTTCATATCCCGAACGACGCCTGAGGCTGATCCTTGTCTTCGTCACTCCAGGGGGCGGATGTCGACTTGGTTGCTTTTGCTGGTTTTCGGTCTGTTAGGGGAGGCCGACCCCAGTTTATCTGTTCTCCGTACTTTCCTGGCTAAGCTGAATGCCGCAGCATGTAATGAACTCTTGTGACCTTGCTGGGCTTTATTAATTTAAAGTCGGGCACCTAGTGCCTTTTATCTAAAAGTTGTGAAGCATTTGTGCATAAAAGGGTTGATGGCAAATAGATTCCTTCTAGTAGTGAGTTACAAATTTCGGAGTGTTAAGTTTGTCTGAATCTCTGGGATGTGAGGCTGCCTGAATCTCTGAATGTTCCATGCCGTCCAATCTCTGAAATTTAGACCCTAGTTATATTTTTTACAGGAAAAAAAGATAGACCCTAGTTGACATACCGATGGATTTTGACCCTTATTTTGCATTTCAGTTTGAGAACAGGTGAATCTGTCAAACTAGCTAGACAAAGTGAGCTTTATGGCATTTCGCCCGTCGGCTGCTGCAGAGTTATTCCCTTACCCTTGCCATGATAAGAGCTAACACAGGCTGATGGCTGTTATGTCATAGAAAATTGGTAAACACTGAGTTCGTTTCTTCTTGTTTGTTCTTATTTCCAAATTGTTTGTCATCTTTCTTTCTGCCAGATTGTCAACAAGAACAACTTATATCCAAGGTATAAGTGTATCTAGATTTAAAAAGAACAATGCGCCGAATTCATGATTCTTTCATTTGTGCGTTTATCCACCTGACCCATTGCAATTCTCCCATTGATCTTGGAGTTAAAGTGTTGAAAAATATATTTTGTTACACTCATGCTAGAGCTCAGTGACACTCGTCCTGAGGCAGACATGTAAACCTGTAAATGTGCAACTATAAAATTTGATAATATACAAGATAACCGTGGCAAAACATGGTTCACCAGTCTGAAGTTCCTCGGTTGTATATAAAGACAACCTTAGTAAAACGAGGCTCACAGAAGCGAGCTCGTTTGGAGTTCCGGGTGAACACAATCCGGTTATAGCGTCAGCCAAACCAGCGTCTGAACTCTCTGAATATCCAGTGAGCTAGATGACGCGCTAATGAATCGCCCATTCTCATCTGAACAACTATTCTTACTGCAGTTGTCATGTTCACAGTTCACATCATCAAATACAGTATTCTTTCCTTCAAAAAGGAGGGTGCACTAGTATAGATCAGACCTTTTAAGACCCCCCATGGCATATAGAAGGTCTTTTTCGTGTGTTGTGCGTAGAACGCTGACCTCCTAAAAAGTCGACCGTCTGCTTAGACTCAGCCGGCCGACGACGACACGGAAAATAGAACAAGATCGTGTGTGATATTTTGCAAACAATTCCGTAGGGAAGAATCGCCGGTGTATATTGGCACGTTCGCACACGGGATTTTGGCATAAATCATGTGTATGTCATTAGCTATGATTTACTTATTTTTGGTGTCATTTTTCCCGATAGCTATCTCAAACGTTTTTTGTAGTTTCGTCGTGTGTAGGGTTTCCTTCATATGTTTGTCCAAATTAGTTCAATTTTATTTTGAAATATATTGGGGGTGAAGGGTGTTATAAGTTTGAGATTTCTATTTCCGTGCCCTCGGATCCTTAGTTGTACTTAGTTTTTCCCAGCTTCTTAATTTTTTCTCAGTTTTTCCCAAGCCCTTGTCTGAAACCCGCAGAAAGAGCTCACACGGGAGGATTCCCGTTTAGTTGACCGTTGGTTGGTGCTGGCAAGTGGTGCCGCTGTTGGTGCCCCGCAGTGGACACGTCTCCACTTATCCAGATCATCGTGGGACCCATAACTTGTCCACGTTAGCGCACCGGACCCATAGCTTACCCAGGTGACCGTTGCAAAATGGGAGCCCGAGCCAGCCCCGCACCCGTGCCCGTGCCATTGCTTCCCCTTTCTTTCCCCGCGACCCATTGTTCTTCTTCTCTGCCAGCGGCAGCCCTTCTCCGGCAGGCGGGTGATGTCTAGTTTCTCTTCGACCTTCCGTTCTTCATGGCCGCACTATGGACCTGTGCATTTGACAAGATGCCCTGACTGACCACGTCAGGAGCCTCTGAAGCGGTCGATCTGTAAGACGGACGACAACGGCAACCGTGGACGTGAGTTCCTTGCATATATAGAGGGGGATAAGGTTAGATCTCGCTCCAATTTCTCTGTTTTCTCTCGATTTTCTTGTTATTCCCTCGAATTTGGGATTTAGGGTCCACATTGTTGTTTTCAGATCCTAAAGAAATGCAGGCATTTCGAGTGGATCCATGTGTACGTTCAGAGGCTTCAATTGCAGGAATCAATTGGCGCTATTGGGGAGCGCAATTTGGGAGGGGGGGGGGACTTGCTATAAAGAATGCGGCGGAGAGAGGAGCCGTTCCGATTATGCCTAATGCTCCCAATGCAGGACTGGTGGAAGTGAAGGGAGAACTGAAGAAAATGAACAAACAGTTAAGGCAGCTGATCGAGTTGAAGAAGCAAGCTAATCTGATGGCTGGTTGTTTTTTTGTTGTATAATTGCGATCGGATTCTTATCATTGCTCATCAGTTGCTAGAAGTTGTTACAAGGGATCCCTTGTTACAAATCCATTATTCAGTTACATGTACTTGTAGTTGTTTTCAAATTTAGTGTTTGCATTCACCGAAATTACCAAAAAAAAAGTATATCCCAAACTATATTCCTTAAAAGAAAAGGAATGCTAAAAAAGTTGATAATTGTTAGAGGGGTGACAAATAATCCATTCACCGAAATCCCCCAAATATGCCAAATATATATGTCTCATGTTTCTACCAAAATTACCAAAACTATATTCCCTAAAAGAAAAGGAATGCTAAAGATAGTTGATAATTGTTAGAGGGGTTACAAATAATGCATTCACCGAAATCCGCAAATATGTATGCCTCATGTTTATACCAAAATTATACCACTTTTGGGCCGTTTCAAATTACCAAAACTATATTACCTAAATAAAGAATGCTAAAGAGAGTTGATAATTGTTAGAGGGGTGACAAATAATGCATTCACCGAAATCCGCAAATATGTATATTTCATGTTTATACCAAAATTATACCACTTTTGGGCCGTTTCAAATTACCAAAACTATATCCCAAACTATATACCCTAAAAGAAAAGAAATGCTAAAGAGAGTTGATAATTGTTAGAGGGGTGACAAATAATGCATTCACCGAAATCCGAAAATATGTATGCCTCATGTTTATACCAAAATTATACCACTTTTGGGCCGTTTCAAAATACCAAAATTATATCCCAAATTATATTCCCTAAAAGAGAAGGAATTAAAAATAATGCATTCGCTGAAATCCGCAAATATGTATGTCTCTTGTTTACACCAAAATTATACCACTTTTTAGTTTAACATTTTTAGATCATGGAGACTAATGCATAAATAGAGGGAATATAGTTACGTGGCAAACTCGTTATTGCACATAAACAGAGGGGTGGCACTCTCCACCGACAGAGAGAGAGGGGTGGCCACGAAGAGAGAGAGAGAGAGAGAGAGAGAGAGAGAGAGAGAGAGAGAGAGTGGCCACGAAGAGACGGAGAGGGGTATACTGCCCGTTAGATCAGTGGATCAACGGTTCGTGGAGTCGATCCGTGTGACAACGGCTCAACCAATCAGGATAAGTTTAGGCTTCTGTGAGCATTTGTGACAGTACTTGAGGGCAAAACTGAGTCGTACTAAGAAACCAAGGCCACGTAAATAGTAAATAGACTAAGGGATTCAAACAAAAGAATTACAAAATGAAAAATGCGTGTTTTGTACAATATAATTCATATCGGGCTACATCAAATTATTTGCAATTCAAATATACATGAGTGTGACAATTATGACATCATTTAGACAAACTATGTTTTTGGGGAAGATGTTTTGCAAAGGGGGTTGAGTGGAAAACCATGCATCTTCATAGCTACTAGTGATTCTGAGAAGTGGCAATTTGTGGTTAAACTTGATTTATCTATGTTTGTTAAGGTTTCCTATGTGGCAGGTTGCGTAGGAAGACTCCATGAGTAGGTGCCACTATGTTTTTATTTTTTTCTTGATTTTTTTGCGCATGAAATGACTCAATTAGCTATGTTAATCTCATTTGTTGACTCTCTAGTGATCAACTATTTGAGGGTAAAACTGAGTATATTGCACTTGCCAGTCTAAGTACTCGAGGGGAAAACTGAGTACAGATAAAAATTCTGTATAAGGCCCGAGGTTGTAACTGAGTACACCAAACATCCCAGGGTTAGACTCGTGTCGCGGTGCACGCTGCAGCCGTGCATCGCGGACGCATGTTGCGGTACACGCAACCTTCGTCTTTATAGAGCTCCTCTTTCTCTCCCTCGACACGCCATTCTCACTGCAACCGCCTCTCCTATCCCATCATCTTCTCCACAACCGAAGAAAAAACCCCGAAGAAAACCGCCGGCGATGGAGAAGAATGAGATGCCCATTGTCGACGCATCGGCCGCCGCCCCCGTCCAGGACCCTGTCACTGCTTCCAACGTAGCCGCATCGGCCGCCGCCACCGTCCAGGCCCCCGTCGCTTGGGACCCGTACGAACCAGTGCCGTACGTCACGCCGAAGAACCCCTATGACACCAGCATCATCGACGACGAGCCGGAGGTAACCCTTTGTTCCCTTGTTCTTATCCCATTTCAATCATTTTGTGTTAGATCTAGCTTTATTAGGGTTCGTCTATTCCTAGTTCAATTCTTTTGTGTTAGATCTTGCGTTATTAGGGTTCGTTTGTTCCTAGTTCTAGATCTTGCGTTATTAGTGTTTGTGATTTGTTTTTGTTTAAGATTTGGTTAACTTATGTGAGTAATCAATCCCATCCGGTTAATTTGTGCCGACGATGATGAATATTTGGGCACAAATTTCAGAGTTTGGTCAGTGAACAATTGGTGTGTACAAATTTGTGGTTCACTGACTCAAATCCTGAATATAAATGTGTCCAATGTAACTTAGGCTACCTCTTTTTTTCGAGCTCATATTATCATGCATGATCTTTTGTTCACTCTCTGTTCCATCATCGTTGCAATTGACTCCGTGTTTTTTGCATGATCTTTGGTGCTACGTGACAGGTGCAGAGCAACGACGTCGACAGCGACGACGAGTCCTTCCACACCAAGACCTGTCACGTCCATTGGCAGATGCGGCGCTAGAATTGGAACGACCGTGAACGTGCATGCGTTCATGGACCAACACAAAGCACTTGGGATTCACCTACGCGGCCTCCAAGCGAGTCACAAGCGCTACCTGGAGGCGTTGAACGTGCCTACTGCACTCTCTGTATGTGACTGCTCTATCTGTAGAGCATCTTAAATTCATGTAATATATAGGTTATGTTGTATCTATCGGTAGTATTGTTGGATCTATCGTGAATATATCTATGCTATGTTGGCTGCTGTATGGAGCTTATCCTATATTTTCTCTGGATTTGTGCCCTAGATTTCCTACCTGATTGGGTAAAAACAAAGGCATAAAGAAATGAATGGCGTTAAAAAACAGAAGGAGAAACTGCTCTAGATTTGCTACCAATTTGGGCTATCAAGAATGAATGATATCGAGCGAGAGAGAGGAAAAAGAAGCATTAAAAACTGCTAATCTGGGGAAAGAGACAGAAACCACTTGTGCCCACGTCTCGGACCCACATGGCTCCACACGCTACAGCCCCACACGCTACGGCCCCACACGTTACGGCTACCGCTCCGCTCGTATGACCAAACACGATCTCGTCCTGTCCCACGCGGTCCCTTTCTACCAGCCCCACACGACGCGGCTCCACTCGTCAGCACAGAACAGTCAACTTAACGGGATTCCTCCCGTCCGAGCTCCTTGTGAGGGTTTCAGACAAGGGTTTGGGGAAAACTGAGGAAAAACTAAGAAGCTGGGAAAAACTGAGTACAACTAAGGACCCGAGGGCACGAAAATAGAAAGTCCTATAAGTTTCTACTAGCACGTAAGTAATTTCGAGGATTAAATAATTTATTAATAAGTATATGTTTCGCACACGTTATTCCCTTAAGTACTTACTAGCACAAATACCCGTGCGTTGCCACGGAGAGATGGAACGGTGTATTCATGATTTAATAACACAAGTACATTTTGTTATTTTTAGTTTCGGCGTCTCTAAATAAGGTTCTTTCTTCCCTCGTCCCCAACTCCTAGCCGCCACATTCCCACACGGAGCACAACCCGACACCCACAAGCACGGTGCAGCCAGCCCCCCACACGCCCTACCGCCTCGCAACCACATGCATCGCACGCGTTTCGAGCCGGACGGTGGCAGGCGCACGGGAAAGTGAAGGATCCATGAGTAGAAACAAAGCCACCGAGACATGATCTAGGAGCCGCCAGTGCGGAAGTACCACCAACGCTAGGAACACCCCGCCGCCCACTCCACGCCATCCTCATGACCCAGGAGAGAAGCCACCAACACTGCAGCTTCCAGGGCCACCGCCCTGGCATCCCAGCTCATACCATGCACCGACAACAACCTCCAGCCAGACCAACATTGAGGGCCAAGTGCGGCAGATACCAAGCCGAGGACATACCGCAAGCCATCTCGGCACGAGGTGGCTGCCAACCGAAGTCCTGGCTGGCCCTGGTATGGCCTAAGCCCGCTAGGCCCAGATCTGGTCGGTGCCACCCAGCCGCCGCGCCGCATCGCAAGTGACCGTCGCCGTCCTCAGTCAGACCCACGTGCCCCTGCCCCCAGCGATGCTTGGCTAGCCCCCGCTGCCAGATGCAGGGGCCGAGCCCGCACCGCTAGAGACCAGCCGCAACTGCTGCACGCCGCCTCGGACACGCCCACGCCACCATGAGGCCACCATGCCGCCTCCGAGACAGCTGCGCCGTCGCGCCCTCGTCATGCGCGCCGCCTCACCAGCCCCGACAGCCCGCGCAAAGTCATCCGATTGAGGGGAGAGGAGACCCCGCCACCGCGCGCGCTCATGCTTTGCCCAACGACGCCCTCCGGCGGCAGCGAGGGGGGCAGGAGGCCTAGGCGGGTGGCGGCTAGGGTTCCCTCTCGTCTCCCACGTGGAACGAGTTGGGGAAAGGCTTGATCGATCAACTTTTGATCCCATGCTCGCTCCAGTATTTGGCTGCTCTCGCCGCATGTGTTTTGTCGCTGCCCTGTAATTCAGGTCATTCGGGGAATTATTCGAATTGGATTGCTCCTTTTGTATTTAAATATCGGAATTACCTAAAATGTCAAAAATCCGAATTACCTGACCTAAAATTTCAGGTAAACACGAAGGGCGTCAGCCTAGCTATTGTGTTGATGTGCCAAGAGGTTTGTTTTTTAACTAAAATGATAAGTATAGTATGCATCATATTTTTTCGACCTAAAATTTCAGGTAAACACGAAGGGCGTCAGCCTAGCTATTTGTGTTGATGTGCCAAGAGGTTTGTTTTTAACTAAAATGATAAGTATAGTATGCATCATATTTTTTCCATAACATCCAATTGGCTTTTTGTTTACAGCCAATCGGGTAATTCGTGTCTTGTACCTTTTGTGAAAAGGTTTCATGGAAGACACCTGGCCCGTTGCCGGCCCAGCCAAACCAGACCTGGCCCCAGGCTAGGACAACACCCAAAATCCGCTAACCCTTCCCCACTCGGTCGACTCCATCTCCCAGACGACCCCCGCCTCCCTGTGCATAGCGAGCGACGCCGCAAGTCGTCACCTAGCCCTCTTTTCTCGAATTTGTCTGAGACTAACCTTCCTCATTGCCACCGGCGTGCAATTCCTCCTTCAATCCGCTCCCGCATGTCAACGGCGTGCATTTCTTTTCGTCCTTTCTAGCTCCCACATTTGCTGCAGCTTATATTGTTCCAAATCAGCTCGTATCACCTTGAAAATCTTAGGCATATAAACAGCTGGGAGTCGATATATGCCAGCGAGGTGGGACTATTTCAAGGCTACATACCGGTAAAGATAATGAAACATCCATCTAGTTGTGGCCTGACCAGTCTAGGGGCCATAACGGAAGGGCCGACAGACGCTGCTGAATAGAAAGGCCCATTACCAAGCCAGCGAACGCCGAGAGCGATCGGTCAAAGGAGGAACGAAGCCTTTTCACTTGGGACGCCGACGAACGAACCGTTTTTTACTTAATCCGTGGCAGCAGCGGTAATTTCAATTGAAAAGTAGAGGCAAAATTAAAACGGACGAAAAAATTAGGGAGAAACCTTACTTCCTTTATTAGTACGTATAGATGGGTGACTGATGGAAGTGCACATGCTTCTTGTATTTAAGTGGGGAATGGATCTGAAAAATCCTCCGTGAGCCCTTGTCTCCTATTTTCACTCTCCTCATCTTCTCTTCTTTGGTCGATGGGCGACAAACTGAAGAAGATGCCTCCTTGACTCCATTTCTGCAGCGCACAATGTTAGTTGCAATCCCCCCTTGCTGGTAGTATTAGATCAACTTTCGCACGAAATAGCCTCAATATTATCGGATCCAGGTGTAGATGAAGCTAGATGTCCCTCATATCTGTAGTAGTTGTACTGATTTTAGATGAATATTAATCTCCCCCAACAAAGCTTAGTCGATTCATTAGGATTTTCTTATTTTCACTCATAATCTTATTTAATAGGGTTTTCCTTTTGTTTAGATGTAGAATTTTCATTATTCACTTTTGATAATGCAGAAATGGCGCCCACGGTTGTCATTGACATTACCGGTGGTAGCAATGCCGATGACGAGCATCCAACCAAAACAAATCGAAGTTTATCCTCGTGGTTTGATTAATCATTCTATGGGCTTGTGGGTACATTTATCTTGTAATTAGCACAAATGCTTCATGCTTCTGTATATTATATGTATGCCATTATATTAAAGATAAAAAATCATTTGAGTGTCATATCGTATATGCCAATTACCTAGAGATGACTAGATCATAATTCAATCGGCTTAGGAGGTGTGTGCATAAAGGTGTTCCTTACATTCCTTTTATGTTTGCCGTATGATAAGTCAAATGTCATAGTTGGAAAAGAAAGATGGTAAGTTATTATAGTAAGTCATGGTTAATGGTACTTGGAACTGGCAATGAAGGTGTTCCTTACATTCCTATTGACATTGCAGATATATCAACTAGTAAACTAATATACTCATGATTTTATTTCTATTTCAGTACTTCTTAGTCAACTGCATAAAAAGGTACCTCCTGGACTTTCACATTGAAGAAGATTGATTGCCAATTGACACATAGTTCCATCACTTCATCGAGGCCGAGAAATACGTTTTGGATGAAGGTAGACAAGACTAGGGATATGAGCATCTTAACCTCTGGTTGGGCGGATATTGTGAAGGCCTTGAACTGCAGGAGGGAACAATCTGCATATTCGAGTTCATCGTCGGAAACAATATCATTCACCTAGTTATAACCCATGTGTGAGATGAGCATGGGTTAATGTGTTATGATGCGTATTTGTCGTCGATGCTAGACTTAATTGTGAACTGGGGTATTATGAAATAACTACAAGTATTGTATGCTTATATTTTCCAGTGTTGGCAAATATAACTAGAAATAAATTTGGTTTATCTAGTTCATGCTACCTGGGCACGCTGTTTATGAAATTATGGTGATTGGTGACATTTGAGACAATGTAGATATACAGATAGAGAATTACATTTCACATGGTTACTAAGAACTTAATCGTGTGTTACAATGTCACATACATTTTACGATGCGCAAATCATTTGTAAATATCACACACAATTTTCCTTTCACGCGTTGTGTTCTTTGTTTAGTGGCCCATTAGGGCCCATTTCGTGGAACCCTAACTGATAAAGAGGATCACATATCTCCAAACGACATCACTCGCCATAACATCTGCCACCCCCTCTTGTGTGTTTACGAGAAATATACCAAAAGGCACACCTGGATGGAGCAAACATCGGTGAGGTGTTACATCTCCGATGCGATGTTCATCCACGTTGGTGACGCGCTGCATTTGTGTCGTCACCTCCTATTCATCGACGCGGGTGGAGATGCCCCCGACCTAGCACGCATGGTGGAAGGTGTGAGGTGCACTAGTGCCATGGCTGCTTCCTCCGAAAGGTTGTTCAAGTCTTCATTTTTAATCCTTCAAACTGATGGTTGATTTGTTAAGTAGTTTGTTATTAGGGTGGTCTTGTACTTTAGATCTATCTATGCAATATCCCGAATGTTGTCTTTTATATTTCCTTGAAAGGGGTGGTTGATTTGTTAATTAGTTTACTATTAAGATGGTCCTGTACTTTAGATATTATAAAGGTGGTCTTGTACTTTAGACCTATCTACGCGTTATCCTAAATGAGGTATTTTTTAATTACTTCACATCTATGTATTTTTTTGATAACTAGATATCTATGGTTGTGTGAGATCTACATATGCACTAGACCGATTCGGTATTACCATTTTCATTCTATACTTGTATAATAGGGATCTTATTTTGGTAACACTACATAAGAACAAGACAACAGAAGGTATTCGATGTTCTGTTGTCGCTACCATATTGAATTTCACCTCCGTGTTCTCCTGGTATGTTCACTAAACATTTGAGTGCATATTATAAAGAGAAAAATACATGATAGCTTTGCTCACATTTAGGATGATAATTATGTGCAACCAAATGGGAAACACATTGGCTTTAAAAAAATTGGTATACCCTTCCTTCTGCATTGTACCATGTCATCCGCATTTGCATGTAAATGACTAGTTATTTCAATGGGCATATATGATAATCATTTATATCTATGTATAACATTCTCACACTGAAGGGCATTGTGTACTATATTTTTTCAGATCCTTCGAGCAATACTAGTGATGAGGGAAGATTGCACACCGTTGGGGAACCCCAAGAGGAAGGTATGATGAGCACATTAGCAAGTTTCCCCTCAGTAAGAAACCAAGGTTTAATCGACCAGTAGAAGAAAGGCGTGACCTCTGAAGGTGTTGCGAGCCGACTTGTTGCAGGGCGCACTACCGGCGTCAGCAACAACATGGAACCTACACACAACACAACCAAAATACTTTGCCCCAACTTAAAGTGAGGTTTTCAATCTCACCGGTTTTGCTGAAAACAAATGATTAACCGTATAGCGTGGAAAGATGATGTTTGTTTGCAGTGGAATTAAAGAGAACAATTCTTGAAGTAAGTAAACAGAACAAGATGATTTTATCAGTGTAAAAGAAAGGAGCGGGGTCCACAATTCACTAGAGGTGTCTCTCCATAAAGATAAATAACATGTTGGGTGAACAAATTACAGCTGGGCAATTGACAGAATAAAGACCATACATGACAAGATGATTACTATGAGATTTGTTTGGCATTACAACATAATACATAAACCGTAATCCAACTGCGTCTATGACTAATAATCCACCTTCAGGTTATCATTCGAACCCCTTCCAGTATTAAGTTGCAAGCAACATATTATCGCATTAAACAATATGTGTAAAGTAAACAATAGAATTACGCTTAGATAAAGCATTGTTGTTTTCTCCCTAGTAGTAACAACGCATCTACAACCTTAGAAGTTATTGTCACTCTTCCAGATTACTAGAGGCATGAACCAACTATCGAGCATAAATACTCCCTATTGGAGTTACAAACATTTACTTGGCCAAAGCATCTACTAGCAACGCAGAGCATGCAAGATCACAAATAACATATGACAACTATATAATCTATCTCAACATAGTATTCAAGATTTATCGGATCCCAGCAAACACAACATGCAACATTACATAAAGATGATCTTGATCATGATAGGCAGCTCACAAGATCTAAACATGAAGCATAAATTGGAGAAGACAACCATCTAACTACTTCCATGGACCCGTAGTCTAGAGATGAACTACTCACGCATCACTTCGGAGGCGGGCATGGCGGTGTAGAGGCCTCCGGTGATGATCTTCCTCTCCGGCAGGGTGCCGGGAAGAGCTTCAGAACCCTCCCGAGCTAGGTTCGGCGACGGCGTCCGCGACGGAACTTTTCGTGGATGGAGGCTCATGTATTTAGGTTTTTCCTGAGATCGTGAATAAATAGGCGTAAGGGAGAGGTCGGTGGGTGCCTGGGGGCCCCACACCACCCCATGGCATGGGCCGCGCCATGGCCTAGTGTGGCTGCCCTGTGGCGCCTCTTCGTCTCTCCTCTGGACTCCGTCTTCATTACGGTAAAATATGAACTTCAGCTTTTGTTTCGTCCAATTCTGAGAATATTTTTTGTACAACTTTTCTGAAATACAAAACAACAGAAAACATGGAACTGGCACTGTGGCATCCCTTGTCAATAGGTTAGTGCCGGAAAATGTATAAAAATGCAACGAAGTGTAAACAAAACATATATAAATTGCTGTAAAACAAGCATGGATCATCAAAAATTATAGATACGTTTGCAACGTATCAACTAGCAAAAGTGCAAGTGCCACCCTACACCGAGTGGCATCTACCCTTTTGAAAGAAGCAGTATCACGGCTGGAGGTTCCAGTTGCAGTGTGGTGCAAGACGATGATGACCAAGGATAAATGGAGAAATCTCTCTATTCTTATCCTTGCAAGGTACATCGCTGTTAAGACGTAACCAAGAAAAGTTACATGTGTTCTTCTTTTATGTATCTTTATCGTTTGTAGAGCTACCACATGAAGCTATGTCCCAAATGTATGTATACATATAGATGTATCAGATCTGCACTTGAATATAATTGAGATTTGGTTTTATTTTTCTATTAGTGTTTAGCTAGGCATTCATCTTCTAGTATAATTGTTCTGCAATTACAACTAGTCGGTTCAAACAAAAAGACATTTGTAATGTTTCAATCAGCATACGAGAAAAGATAAAAGGTCATGTGCGAAATAAGATGAACACGTGCAACCAAAATATGAAAGACGTTTGCGATCATATCAAACACAAACGATGAACGAAGATTTTTTTTTTGCGTAGGCCCTCATATTCGCATACGGTTGGTGGACCAGAATTGTTTGCGAAAGTTTACCCCATCGTACACGATTTTAGAAACTGTGTGCACTCTAGAGACGCATCACCGAGCCATGCATAGTGACAGTAAGATTTATCGTGTGTGATAGGTCATATTAGTTCGTGTGTGAAGGCTTGTTTTGTACTAGTGGTGAACCCTGGACCGTACATAAAAATGATGCACAAAACTATTTATTATATATTATTCAACAAAGCCTTACAAAAAATACAATGACTCGACGAAATCCACCCCATGAGCGACAGCGGTCGCAACACCTACAAGGGGCTTCGTCAGAATTGCACGGTTCTTAAACCATCGCTCAACTAGACCATCTAGTCAAGCCTATTCTGGTACAAAGTGGAAACATGGTGGCTCGGTGGGAGCGGCGCAGGAAGGGAAGGGAAGGAAGATGGTGGGTGACTATACATTTTGGCGGGAGTCCAAAACTTAGCTCTCTTTCACTCGCTCACCTTGATAGTAGGGGAAAAAATCCTCGCCTCCTCTTCTAGGGCTCTTCTCCTTCATTGAAAGTGGGAATGGTTTCCTCCCTCTTAGACAATCATGACAATGCTCATATCCCTCTCTAGTAGCAGCGGTGGTCTCCTATTTCTCCTGTGGTAAGCAGCTAACTCCCCCACCCTCCTAAACTATATATATATATGTGTTAGTCTAATTGACTCGGATATAATAGATTCAACCATGGACTGACAGATTTACCCGTACTTACATGAAATGGTTACATTTTATTGGGTTGGCGAACGAGTCTTATCATATACGTTGGTCTTTCCATAATCGTAATTCAGCTGCTTTTGGTATCTATGAGGAGTATTTAAGGTACCTATGATAAGATGTGGTCCAATGTCAAAATGAGATTAAGACAGAAACAAAAACTTGCACACGAATCAATAATTGTCATGATGTAGAGGATGAACATGCTTAGGATGAGAAGAGCCCCATTTTGTCCACATATGCAACACGGATATTTCAAGCAAGTCGTGTCGGTAGAGCTTAGAGGTGATATGTGATACGTTGCAAACGTATCTATAATTTTTGATGCTCCATGCTTGTTTTACACCAATTCCTCTATGTTTTATGTGCACTTTGCATCATTTTATGACATTTATTATGTCTATTTATTGCAGAAAATGTCCAAAATTGAAATTGTTCGGAAAATTCTGGAAAAATCACATAAATTCTAATATACCAGAAGACTCCGGGAGCCAGAAGGGGAGACGGAGATGTGCCACGGGGCAGCCATACTAGGCCCAGGCGCGGGCCTAGGACTGGCTGCGCCTGGGGGTGGTATGGGCACCCCGTGCACCCCCTCGCGTCGCCTCTTCGCCTATAAGACCCCTCTGACCTAAAAACTCCGCAACATATCACCCTCCATCCACGAAAAGTTCCTTAGCCGCCGTCATCGCCGGAACCAAGTTTCGGGGACATAAGTCTCTGTTCCGGCACCCTGCCGGGACGGGGAAGTGCCCCCCGAGCCATCGCCATCGACTCCACCACATCCACTTCGACTCCATGATGGTTTGTGAGTAATTCCCGCAGGGACTATGGGTTCTTGGCTGTAGCTAGATGGTACTCTCTCCCATGTGCTTCAATACAATGATCTCATCAGCTGCCTTACATGATTGAGATCCATATGATGTAATTGGTGTTGTGTTTGTTGGGATTCGATGGATTGATCATTATGTTTAGTATATCTTATAAGTTTGTGAAGTATTTGTTGCTGCAATATTGTTATGTTTAATGCTTGTCACTAGTGCACGAGTGGCATGATCTTAGATCTAGGCTCTATAATTGTTGCTTAGATTGTATCTACAAATTGTATGCACATGTCTTTGTCTGGAACCCGAGGCCCCAAAGTGAACAATTGGCTGTAATAAAGGTGAGCTCGCGAGATAGTCCTTGGTATGCTGATTATGCTAACTTTATTGTTTCGAAGTATTTGCCTCCTACCTTTTCAGCTCAGCAAAGGAGGAAATTCTTTTATGACTTAAGACATTATTTTTGGGATGACCCACACTTATATAAAGAAGGAGTGGATGGTATTATGCAAAGATGTGTCCCCGAATATGAACAACGAGAAATATTGAGTAAGTGTCATGGTAGTGCTTATGGAGGACATCACGCTGGAGATAGAACCGCACAAAAGTTTCTACAGTCGGGCTTTTATTGGCCAACCCTCTTCAAATATGCAAGAAAGTTTATTTTATCTTGTGATGAATGTCAAAGAGTTGGTAATATCTCTAGACGCAATGAAATGCCTATGAATTATACTCTTGTTATTGAACCATTTGATTGTTGGGGATTTGACTTCATGGGTCCTTTCCCTTCTTCAGAAGGTAACACTCATATACTTGTCGCTGTTGATTATGTTACTAAATGGGTGGAAGCCATACCTAAAAAAGTGCTGATGGTGAGACCTCTTTAAAAATGCTTTTAGATGTTATTTTTCCTAGATTTGGAGTACCTAGATATATTATGACTGATGGAGGTTCTCACTTTATTCATGGTGGTTTTAGAAAACTCTTGCTAAATATGGTATTAATCATAGAATTGCTTCAGCTTATCATCCTCAAACTAGTGGGCAAGTAGAATTATCAAATAGAGAAATTAAATCCATCTTGCAAAAGACTGTTAATAAATCTAGAAAAAATTGGGCTAGTAAGTTAAAAGAAGCATTGTGGGCTTATAGAACTGCTTATAAGAATCCTATGGGAATGTCTCCTTATAAAATGGTTTATGGAAAAGCTTGTCATTTACCTTTAGAATTAGAGCACAAAGCTTATTGGGCTGTAAGAGAACTTAATAGAGATTTTAAACTAGCCGGTAAGAAAAGGTTGCTACAATTGAGTTCTTTAGATGAATGGAGAAGTGAAGCATATGAAAATGCTAAAAAAATTAAGGAGAAAGTTAAGAAATGGCATGATAGAAGAATTATTAAAAGAGAATTTGATATTGGAGATAAAGTCATATTGTATCGGTCTCGTCTCAGATTTTTTGCAGGGAAATTACTCTCAAAATGGGAAGGACCATATGTCATTGAGGAGGTGTATCGTTCAGGGGCAATAAAAATTGCCTCGTTGAAAGATGATGCCACACAAGTGGTGAATGGACAAAGACTCAAGCATTATATTTCTGGAGATTCTTATAATGAAGATGTTGATGTTATTCAAGTGGTGACTCCGGAAGCTTTCATCAAAGACCAAATTGACAGTTCTGCAGAGTTCGACTTTGAATAGGTAACAGTTTTAGTAATAAAAGTCCGCGTTTAACTTTCCGAACAATATTTCTGCTATTTTTGGAAAATATGAAAATTACGAGATCGAAACGGAGTGGAGGAGACGCGCGAGGGCACGTCCCCACGTGGGCGCGGGCCCCCCGGCCGCGCCGCCCTATGGGGACGGCCCCTCGGAGTCCCGTTTCCACTCGTTTTCGACTTGGTACTTTTCTTTTGTCGTGAAATTTTTTGCTATATAATCCCCCGGATCCCTAGAGGTTCGTATATCGTTTTCTCGTCGTGTTTTGTTTCGAGCTGTTTCTGCCAGATATTGTTTTCAGATCTAGATCCACCATGTCTTCGTCGGAAACTCCGAAGGACAGCTTCTTTGAGAACGTCGTCAACTCGTACATGAACGAGCTGAAGATGCATCCCAAGGAATTGCTGCTCGTAGATGGAGAGTTGCAAATAGAAGATGTCTGGGGTCCTAAAGAAGAAGGAAGCTTGGAGGACAGGATGGAGAAACTAGAACAAGAGGTCTTTGCCTACAAGAAGATGGTTGAACGTGAAGTGGACATCTTCCACAGAATTGTGTCCGAACTTATTGATGAACACAAGAAGGAGACTACAAAGCTGTGGGGCGATATCCTCTCACTTCACAACAACACCAACCAACTTCAGGCGCAACTTTATGATGTTCAGAATCAAAACTGTGAGTATGAAAACAGGTTTAAACGCATTAGCTATGCTGCCAGTTTCAGGATTCCTGAGACCAAGACATCGTTTGTTGATGGAGAGCCTCTTCCTTGGAAGTCTGATGATGAGAAGAATCCACCACCATCACCACCGAAGGAGTAATTCATCATTGGTATTGGCATCCCCTTGGTTTGTTCCAAGCTTGGGGGAGTGCCGCGTATCACATCATCACTATCTTTTACTTTTTACTATCAAGTAGTGTCATATCATGAGTAGGGAAGTTATCATATAAGATGGTTTATGTGGAAGTATCTCTCTTTTAGTTGGTTATCTATGTATCCCTTGGTGTGAGTTATCGTTATGGAATATTAATGAGAAGTATTATCATTTACTTTTTGCACACCTTGTTTTAGTTTGCAATTTTTGTTATATGATTACTCTTGTCATTAGTTTTGATATCACTTTGGGAGCATCAAGTAAATCTATTTGGTTTTGGCAAACTTAGCATTGGTCAATAGCAACAATACTTTGATGTTTAAGTAGAAAAGAGGGAAGTACATGTAGATATATTATTTCATTATCCTTCTTTCTTGTTAGCTAATGAGCTTAGTATTCTGAAGTTAAAATTGCTTGTGCTTACTAGGAAGATGCATGATTGTTTCTATCACATGTATATTTGTTTGTTCCCCTCAACTCTTATGCTTGCTAATCAACCTTGCTAGCCAAAGACCTGTACTAAGAGGGGATGCTTCTCATACATCCAAAACCTTAAACCAAACCCATGCCATTTGTGTCCACTATAACTACCTACTATGTGGTATTTTGCGCCACTCCAAGTAAATATTTCATGTGCTACCTTTAAACAATTCAAACTCTATTACTCCTTAATTGTGTCAATATTTTATAGCTCGTGAGGAAGTATGTGGTGTTTTATCTTTCAATCTTGTTGGGCAGACTTTCACCAATGGACTAGTGGCATATACATCCGCTTATCCAATAATTTCGCAAAAAGAGCTGGCAACAGGGTCCCCAGCCCCAACTAATGACTTTCATTAATAATTCTCTTCACATGTTTTTCCCTGATTCATCAGTAAGCAACTTAATTTTGCAATAGACACTCCTCCATGGTATGTGAAATGTTGGAAGGCACCCGAGATTCGGTTAGCCATGGCTTGTGAAAGCAAAGGTTGGGGGAGTGTCATCCATAAATAAAACTAAAATACATGTGTAAACAAAAGAGAAGGGGGATGATCTACCTTGCTGGTAGAGATAACGTCCTTCATGGGAGCCGCTCTTGGAAGGTCTGTTTGACAAGGGGTTAGAGTGCCCACTACCATTCGTTGACAACAACAAACACCTCTCAAAACCTTACTTTTATGCTCCTTTTATGATTTCAAAACTTGAAAAGCTCTAGCACATGATTTAATCCATGCTTCCTTCTGCGAGGGCCTATCTTTTACTTTTATGTTGAGTCAGTAAACCTATTTCCCTCTATCTCAAGCAAGCAATTGAGTTGTTGTGATCCAACCATTTATATTGTGATCTGTTTAATCATGCCTTTTTATTCTTCCTTGTTTAGTACAAATTTTATCTGAATGAATATGACTTTGAAGGCTATCAATGATTATGAGGAGATTGTTATGATTAAGGATGTAAGTTCTGCCATATAAGTTCTAATATAAAGGCTTTGCTCGAAAGATAAGTACAATCTGTTAATAGTTCTTTGACCAAGAACAAAGTTTGCTATAACCAATTATGATTTCCTATGCACCTTTATTTGTGATTTCTCTCTACTTATTTCAAGTTGAGTTATATGAGGAAGATGTTTACTAGAATGCCTTGTGTGAATTAATAAATGTGATGCTTCTTGTCCGTATTTTATTTATCGACTCTTCACTCCATAAACATGTGGTCTTGTTTATCGAGCTCAGTTTCGCTTGGGGACAAGCGAGGTCTAAGCTTGGGAGTTGATACGTCCATTTTGCATCACTATTTTATATCATAATTTACTGTTATTCATTGATATATTTCATATTTAGAGATGATACTTATGTTATTTCACTTATTTTGCATGTTTCATGATTATTGGAGAATTATTCACCGGAGTCGGAATTCTGCTGGAAAAAGCACCGTTAGGATACCATATTTCTGAAGATCAACAATTGACGGAAAATACACCAAAGTTCTTATTTTCCCAGATGACGGAGCCAACCAAAAGGGGAGACCGAGGAGGGCCGCCATGGGCCCCCCATAGGCCGGCACGGGCCCTGCCCTGGCCGCGCCGCCATGTGGAGGGGGCCCACGACCCCCCTCCGCCTCTCCTTCGTACTTCATCTCCCGAGAACCCTAAGGTACGGGAGGCATCGAGAATAGACACAGCCGCCTCAGGCGGAAAACACCAGAGAGAAAAGAGCTCTCCGGCGGGCAGAATCCGCCGGGGAAATTCCTCCCGGAGGGGGAAATCGTCGCCATCGTCACCGTCATCGAGCTGGACTTCATTGGGATCATCATCATCATCATCTTCACCATCGACACCGCCATCTCCACCGCTGCACCTCGTCTCCGCTGTAACATCTTGGGTTGAATCTTGGTTATTTCATAGGGAAACTCTCCCGGTGTTGATTACTCCATGTTATTGATGCTATTGAGTGAAACCATTGGATCAAGGTTTATGTTCAGATTGTTATCCATCATTATATCATCTCTGATCATGTTCCATATGATGTCTCGTGAGTAGTTCGTTTAGTTCTTGAGGACATGGGTGAAGTCTAAATGTTAGTAGTGAACTATGTTGAGTAATATTTAATGGTTTGATATTTAAGTTGTGGTGTCATTCTTCTAGTGGTGTCATGTGAACGTCGACTACATGATACGTCACCTTTATGGGCCTAGGGGATACATCTTGTATTCGTTTGCTAATTGTGGGGTTGCCGGAGTGACAGCAACCTGACCCCGTTGGTATATCGATGCAGGAGGGATAGCAAGATCTCGAGTTTAAGGTGTGGTTAGATTTATCTTAATTACTTTCTTGTATTTGCGGATGCTTGCAAGGGGTTTAATCACAAGTATGTATTAGTCCTAGGAAGGGCGGTGCATTAGCATAGGTTCACCCACACAACACTTATCAAAACAATGAAGATTAATCAACTATATGAAGCGAAAGCACTAGATTAAATTCCCGTGTGTCCTCAAGAACGTTTGGTCATTATAAGTAAACCAACCGGCTTGTCCTTTGTGCTAAAAAGGATTGGGCCACTCGCTGCAATTATTACTCTCGCATTTTACTTACTTGTATTTTATTTATCTGCTATATCAAAACCCCTGAAAACTTGTCTGTGAGCATTTACAGTGAATCCTTCATCGAAACTGCTTGTCAACACCTTCTGCTCCTCGTTGGGTTCGACACTCTTATTTATCGAAAGTACTACGATACACCACCTATACTTGTGGGTCATCAGGCACTCTCTCCCATGTGCTTCAATACAATGATCTCATGAGCTGCCTTACATGATTGAGATCCATATGATGTAATCGGTGTTGTGTTTGTTGGGATCCGATGGATTGATCATTATGTTCAGTATATTTTATAAGTTTGTGAAGTATTTGTTGCTGCAATATTGTTATGTTTAATGCTTGTCACTAGTGCACGAGTGGCATGATCTTAGATCTAGGCTCTATAATTGTTGCTTAGATTGTATCTACAAATTGTATGCACATGTCTTTGTCCGGAACCCGAGGCCTCAAAGTGATCTCGAATTGGGATAACCGGAGGGGATGGCTTTGATATGAGGATCACATGTTTTCACCAAGTATTAATGCTTTGCTCTGGTGCTCTATTAAAAGGAGTACCTTAATTACCAGTAGTTTCCCTTGAGGCCCCGCTGCAAACGGGCTGGTAGGACAAAAGATGTTATGCAAGTTTCTCATTGCGAGCACGTATGATTATATATGAAAAATATGCCTACGATATTAATAGACTAGATATTTTGTTTTAATTCTAAATTCAATTATTGTAATTGCTCAGCTGCAATTTGTTCACCCAATACTTGTTATCTGGAGAGTTACCACTAGTGTGGATCGTCGGGAACCCCGGTCCTTTATTTCATCATCATTGCTTTTCAATCAACTGCGCGCTGTGATATTTTTCAGTGCCATCTCCTCTGTGTTACTACTACTGATGTGTTACTATTGCTCTCATATTACTGCCGCATCACATTTTCCTGTCAACACGCCATCAAAGTAGTACCAACTATTTTCTGGCGCCGCATCATATTACCACTGCTTTCACATCACCCTAGTGCTTTTCCAGGTGCAGCTGAATTGACAACTCTTGTCAAGGCTTATAAGTATTCTTTGGCTCCCCTTGTGTCGAATCAACAAATTTGGGTTTTACTTCCCTCGAAGACAGTTGCGATCCCCTATACTTGTGGGTCATCAATATGATCAAGCCACCAAGTAGTGACACACCATAAAAGATAAGAACTAGCCCATGTATCCAATTACAGGGTGAGCTACACTTTGTTATTTCCCATGGTATGTAAATATCACCAAGATCGTGTGTTATGCGATTTAGCGCCGACTCGTGTCGACCCATGACGAATGAATTTATAAACATTATCACTTAGTCAATAAAGCTCGTGTTTTTCCTATAAAAAGATGACAACTTGTTCATGTTGGCATAGGATGGTGCACATGTTGCTACTAGAGTATCAAGATCTAGCTATGGCTTCAACATCCAGGGGTATACAAATGTTGCTTACTTTAATATTGTGTTTACATGTCTTAGCTTGCTTGGAAAGATCGCCTCATGACGTAAACCTCCGGCAGACATCATCTCTAAAGATGATGGGAGAAGTGTTCCTCAAGGCAATACTATTGACCACAATATCTTGTGTAGGGAATCATCACTATTGGTTGTAATATGGTTGCCTATGTTTACTTTGTAGGCAAGTTATACCTAGCAAATGTTGGACACAAGGGCGGAGCCAGGATTTGCGTATAGGGGGCGAAAGAAAAAAATTATCGCACGAGAGATGAAGCATCACTGTATATCCTAATATTTCATTCATGAGATGGCTAGGTATTTGTCAAAGAAGCTTCATAACTGTTGGTGGTGTTTTCCTCTTTATTCTTAGGCATATATAATTGATATAACGGTATAGTTTTCCTATTCATCCTTAGAGATAAATCAAAATAAAGATACACTACATTATCAAGGAAATACATAGTCTAATGAGCAAGTATATTAATTAACCAGACCAACAATTTGTAATCCAACCTCATTGTGATGTGGTAGTTGTGGTAACACGTGTATGTTGCTCGTAATTCACTGCCTCTAGAAATCATAATTTAGTACATGAAATCAGATACATATACATACGTGGATCAATGGTCTGATGGACCGCCCATGGCGCAACCGCACAACTCCGTGCCACTGGCCAGAATGCTTGTTCAATGAAACACTAGAAAGGTCATGTGTGTCCACTCAACGAGATGCAAAATCCGATCGACATGATCAACAAATCTTACCAGGTAGGAAAAAAAGAACATACAAGTCACATGCCACCCCAATGGTGTTGATTTCGAAAGATGGGCCAGTAGCTAAGTTGGGATTCACACTCGTACTATTAGGCCTTATCAGTAATTAATATATTATTGTGTACTTTTATGTCCATTAATAAAATACAAGCGCTAGTACATGCTAGATTTGTTGAGAGAGGGGGGGGGGGGGGCGAACCATTGACGATATGTGACCCCTGCTCTGCCCCTAGCTGGACATGCATGTAGACATGGGTTTCTACCATCCTTTAGAAGCACCACATACTGTCTTAATGGTTTTTTCTCATATAAAAAGTCACCAGACTACAAAACACCTTCAACCCTAGACACTCAAGTCTTACGGTCGCCGTTGAGACAACGTTTTCCACATGGAAGAATATGATGCTCGACCAGAAGCCGTTACCCACTTAATGCACCCAATTTAAGCTTGTTTATGGCATGTTGGATTCTTCACAACCGGACATGGATATATGATCTTGATGAGTGTGCGCTGCCATGGAAGGATGTCATGGTAGACACACCAAATCAAGGTGCCATGGTTTCAGCCAAAAATGATTATGCTTTGTGGGTAAACAAGCGTAAACTGTGGGATGAGGCAACACTGGAAAACAAAGACACAAGGATCTGATGATGGTGTTGTTGTTGTTGTTGTTATGTTGATGTTCTTCTAGCTTGAATTACTAAGAACTAACATTATAATTTAGTTGGATTGCAATGAATTAAGTATATTCGAGTCAGAATGTAATTGATTAAGTGGATTGTAGATTTCCGAATTGTCAAACCTTATGGTGTTATTGTTTGATGTTAAGCTCACTAGTTGTGAGAAGAGATGGCCACAAACAACCAATGTAGGCAACCGAACAATGTGTTGTTGCATTTTGCAAGCTAAATTTGGCTCAATTAAGATAACAAAACGGGAGGGGATATGTTTGACTCCTCATGTAATGCAGGCAACCAAATGTGTGATGTATATATGTACTAGATTGCCTTTGTTGGCTCCGCTAGGCCTGACTATTGATCTGATGCATGCAACCAAAGTGCCCTATTTTAAAACACTTAGGTTTTGCTTGTAATGCAAAATTCTAGAAATACAGGAACAAGAAAACATTTGTAAGATTAAGAAGTCACGACTAGATCCCCGTGAAATACTTGATGGGTTTGCTAGGGCACAAATCAGCCGATATTGTTGCAAGTCACAATCAATTCCAAGGCGTGCAACCTCTGTATAGTACACTTTCTATAAAATGCCACCTAAACTATCGCTATATATATTGAAGTTGAAATTTTGATGTAGAACTAGGAATATCTCAATAGGTTGGCACTGCCTAGAAATACTCCCGTTTGGTTCCCATCATTTTATTTTATTTAGCCGAAATGAAATGAAATTGATGATATCATTTTATTCTCTCAATCACAAATGAATTCCTTGATTCCGGCACCAAATGATGGGAACCAAAAGAGCTCAAATTCTTTTGAAATCCCAGCAATGCAAAGGGCCCTCATCAAATTCTACCGGACATGGATTAATTTTAGTTGGTCGTCTTGTATGGGAGTAGATGAGACCTGCACTCTTGGAGTATACAGTAGTAAAACATGGGGAAGAAATCTCATCAAGATTCAGACGCAATGCCAGCATCTCATCAAGAATTTTCGCACGCAGCTCGAGGAGGAAAAGGCGTGTAATTTTTTGAATCAAAAGGGAAAGGGAATGATTCCTTTTAGACGCATGCCTTTTGATGCAGCGAGTGCCTGCACCCGGCCGTCTAAAAAGCTCACCCAGCCCAAACCCTGAAACCTGACCCGGCCGAGTGGGCTCAAACCTCTCCCCGCATGCACACTGCACGAACCATCGGCATCGACATTGCCATTGCCATGGCAGACCTCTCCTCGATCATACTCCACAAATACTAGTTTATTAACAATTGCATGCATGCTTTTCTTTCCTCCGCTTTGCTTTGCTTCCCTAGCAAAGACGACGACCAGAAAGTAGGCAATGATGAAGCTATGATTTTCGCCATCTTTTCCTTCTTTCGATCGATCGATCCATGGATCCCTTTTTGATAGGGTTTTTGCATGCACAAAGAAAAGACCTTTTCTCTTTCAAAGAGGTTAATTATGCCCTAGAAAGTTGCCATGATGATGTTTCGAGCTCTGCTTGTACTCCATGGCCATATGGATCGGAAATTAGAAAGCACACACACGCTCGCTGGAAAAAGCTTTGCTTTCACGCATGTACATGCTTGCCACATGAAAAGATGGAGACGACGACGACTTATTGAACTGATGATCCAAAAGAAAAGAAAAAGGAGCAAACTTTCCAAGCCCTCCTTTTCTAGCTTGTGCTCTGCTAAAGCGTGTCATCGATTAATTTCCGATATTAAGCACGTACACTCATCAGCATGCATGGCAGGATCAAACGGAAGACGAAGAAAAAGGTTTAAGACGACGACATCATGATTAATTCCATCGGTCGATACGATCGATCATCCCTAATCAGTAGCTAATGATGATGGATCGATCGATCTATCATGTGATTCATGCATATGGTCTCTCTTACATTGGACAAAGCACATGAAAATACTTGCGTACGTGCATGTCTCGAATTATTGATTAATCTATCTAAATCGGCTGCTCATGAACCCCTCCTCTCCCCCTCCTCCTCCTAGGTTTTCAGCTGCAGCCGGGAAGGAGAAGGCAGGCATCATGTTGTTGTAGCTCAGCGGCGCCATGTTCACCATGGCATTAGCCCCGTAGTTCCGGCGGTCTAGGGTTTGCAGTTCCCTGATCTGGGACTTGAGGAAGCGGAGGTAGTTGGCGGCCTCGTCCAGCATGGATGCCGTGTCCATCTTGGCGCCCCCCGGGACCAGCTTCTGCAGCACGCGCAGCCGCTCGCTGATTCGCTCCCGGCGCTGCCGCGCCGCCACCGTCTGCGGGTCGGAGGAGATGCGCACGTTGCGCCTGCTCGGCCGCTCTCCGGCGTCCTCCTCCGCGTCTCCGAGGCTCACGGGCCGCATCGCCGCCGCGCGGTAGATCATCTCCTTCACCTGCGCCAGCGCCTCCGTGTCCGGCTCGTACCGCCCGGGGACGTCGTCGCAGCCGCTCCTGCCATCGAAGCTGATGCTCGACGAGGTGCTGCTCAGGGACGGCTTCGTCCGCTTGGCGGACGGCGCGGCGGTGCTGAACGCGATCTGGATACCGCCGCCATTTCCCGTGTTGCCTGACGCGAGGAGGCTACACAGAGGGTTCTCCATCTCCTGGGCCGCGTGCACGTCCGCGGCCGTGCATGGCGGCTCGGCGGCTCTCCGCTTTCTGCTCGGCCGACGCTGCTGTCTTCTGCCACCACTGCCGTTGCCTTCCTCCCACTGGCTTTTCGTCGTGGTCGCGGTCGGCGCATCCGCTGCGTCGTCGTTGTTGCCGTAGTCGACGACGACGCCGCCACGGTCAGTGAAGGAAGGTGCTGCAGGTACAGTAGCCAACGTGACAGCTCGTGCTGCTGGTACGAGGTCGTAGTCCGGAGGCATCACCATCGCGCCCTGATGGCGATGGTGATGCTGCTGTCGCTGCGCGACAGCCCCGTCAACGTCCGCGTAGGCAGGCGTGGCGGGGCCCATCGAGCTGTAAGCGAGGGTGGCCGGCTCGACGCCTCCGGCCACCGCCTTGCCGCTTCCGCACGGCACCTGGATGCCCTGCAGCTCCATGATGGCCGCCGCGAGTGCCTCGTCCAGCACCAGCCTCTCCAGCACCGTCATGCCGCTCCCGTCGACGACGTTAACGACATCACCTGCCGCAGCAGCAGTGTCGCCGCCGTTCCACGCGCTCTCGCTTAAGATCATGTCGTTGCAGAAGCCATGATCCATCACGCCCGGCACCTAAGAGGAAATAATCAAAGTACGTGGATGGATTAGCTATACATCGAAGCTAGCAGCTGGATATATACGCCAATCTGATGAAGAAGCACATGCATATATTGCAAGAAGACAAACGGAAGATGCAAGATTTAATCGAGGGAAAAACATGCAAGTGCGCAGAGAAATCGATACATATGAATCGATCGATGGATCAGCGATCGTACCCTTAATGCGATGCAAGTAAGCTAGCTGAGGTAGAGCGAACACTCCGTGCTGGTGTTGGCGATGGTATGCTAGCTACTGAGAGACGATATGTGGTATGCAGCAGCAACAGAAGGAGCATTCGCGCATTAAACGCTCGAGGCAGGAGCAAGGAGAGAGGAGGAAGATGCTAATGGCGCAATAAGACAAGAAGCCTGCAGCAGTGTTGAAGCTACTTTTAGGGCCCTGCGCGCAGTGTGCTCTCCCTCTCTCTAGCAAAAGGCTGCAGGCCGGAGGGGAAAGCGAGCAGGCTGGCTCTTATAAAGAGGCAAAGCCAAACAACGGACTCAGCTCGGATAGATAGATAATCTGGTCTGGTTGCATCTACTATATCTCTATGATGGTGGTGTACATACTGCACTTGTATACTTGTAACTAGCAGTACACACTACATCCATGGTCCTCACACTTGACACACTACTCTTCTGTGCAGTATAGTGAAGTGATGCACACATCTATCTATCTATCTATAGCCATGGCACAGCCTAGCTACCTGCTATTATCACTCACTTTGGTATGCCTATCTACTTAATGCTCTTGATTGTGTGGGTTCTGAAAGATAAGCTTGCTAACATGTCTAGGGCTTTTACTTACCAGAGAATAGGGGTACTGGTCTCTCTCATGCCTAGCTTAGGGCTCGATCTATAGCCTGGGGCAGGGCTCAATTATACAAGTAGTACCGGTATATTTATTATGTGTAGTATTTTTGTGTCATTGTGTGTGTGTTTGTGTTCCAATCCTATCGTGTAGGGTAAGAGATTTCTTTGGATTACTTTAATTGACATCTTTATAATTTGGGGAGATACTTTAATTCACATCAGAGGAGGGAGAGAAACTAAAAAAAGTCTGCCACCAGTTACTTAGCTAGCTCCATCTGGGGTGCTATGATTTGATTATGATCAAGTGTAAGAAAGATAGAGGAGATCAAAGACAGGGCTGGCTTTGAGCTCATGACCACCACTGCCCCTTGTCGTCTACACATAACAGCAAGTACAACAGGGTGATGTAAGCAAATGGTGAGAGTTGGAATATTACATTTTTGTTCAATTTAACAAGTGAGAATAATATATTGCCCATTATCGAAAACAAGTGAGAATAGAAGTGGGCTGTCATGTAAGAGTAGCTGCAGGCTGAGGCTGCAACACGTGCTTCTAATTAAGCACTTTGCAAGAGTATCAGATGGACCACATATTAATAAAATAGTTCATTTTTGTAGCTAACTACTCCCTTTGTCACACCAAACATGTCGAAGGTTTGTTAAAATTTGGATGTAACTATTACTAAATATTTAGTGTCTAGATACGTTCAACTTTTGATAAACCTTCGACATGTTTCATGGGACGGAGGAAGTATTATACATGTTGGCTATAGAGCTACGTATAACCAGCATTTGGATCTATTATTGAAGTTTGCTCCAAACGATACACACATAGGATAATCCGCACCCTATCATCATAGGCGGGGATTTTAATTTGCTTAGATACCCTCATGAGAAGAGCAGGGGCAGATTTGACACCCACTGGCCTTTCTTATTCAACCCTGTCATTGACAGTTTGGATTTGAGAGAGGTTTCAATGGGTGGGAGACAATTCACTTGGGCGAATAGTCTCCCCGAGCCTACTTATGAGAAGTTGGATCGCGTATTGATGGACTCAGATTGGGAATTTAAATTCCCTCTAGTATCAGTACGGGTTCTTCCTCGAATTGAAGCTTTGTCAGATCACGCCCCAATTCTGTTATCTACTGGTACGCCCTTGCCGCCCCGTAGACGTCCGTTCAAATTTGAACTTGGATGGCTTAATCGGGATGGCTTCTCCGATATGATTAAATGTATTTGGGACAAACCGATTGCTGGAAGCACTCCGATCCAAAGGTGGAATAATAAATTACGCTCCATGCGTAGATACCTTGGAGGGTGGGCTAGGCAGATGTCGGGACAGCTCAAAAAAGAGAAACTCAATCTATCATCATGTATTGATGCTTTAGAAGCTCTTGCTGAAGTACGTCCACTGACAACGCATGAGATTGAACTTAAAAGTCAATACAATGCAAAGTTGGTCGGATTACTTCGAGAGGAGGAACTCAAATGGTACCAAAGATCTAAATCCCAGTTCTTGTTAGAAGGAGATTCGAATACGAGATACTTTCATAGTGTGGCCAATGGCCGCCATAGAAAGAAACTCATTCACTCTCTGGTTCAAGATGAGGGTCTGATCGAAGGTCACGAGCAATTAAAGTCCTATATTACTTCTTATTATAAAGGCCTTTTTGGTACCCCGGAGGATTCTGATGTATCCATGGATGAATCTAGGATTGATGATATCCCCCAAGTGTCTCCTGAAGAAAACACCATTCTTACTTCTCCCTATTCTGAGGAGGAAATAAGAAAAGCGGTATTTCAAATGGAACACAACAAGGCGCCAGGGCCTGATGGTTTCCCGGCTGAATTCTACCAAAGCTTTTGGGACATTATTAAACTTGATCTTTTGGACCTGTTTGCCGAACTACACAAGGGACAACTGGATCTCTTCCGTATCAATTTTGGTGAAATTATTCTTCTACCAAAGGTTACTGATGCGGAAAGGATTCAGCAATACAGACCAATATGCCTTCTAAATGTTTGTTTTAAGATTTTCACAAAAGTTGCTACCATTCGACTAAATTCAGTGGCAGATAAAGTGGTGCGTCCCTCTCAAACTGCTTTCATGCAAGGTAGAAACATCCTAGATGGGGTGGTAACCTTACATGAGACAATTCATGAGATGCATCGTAAAAAGTTGAATGGGGTAATACTCAAGATTGACTTTGAAAAAGCCTATGATAAAGTCAAATGGTCCTTTCTTCAATAGACCCTTAGAATGAAAGGTTTTTCTGAGGATTGGCGTGCTCTAATTAATAACTTTGTTTTTGGTGGGAGTGTTGCCATTAAGGTCAATGATGACATTGGTAAATACTTTCAAACCAGGAAAGGGTTGAGGCAAGGTGATCCACTATCACCAATGTTATTTAACATTGTGGCGGATATGCTTGCAATTATTATAGAGCGTGCTAAAATTGATGGTCAAATTGAAGGTGTAGTCCCCCACTTGGTTGATGGCGGCTTATCCATCCTTCAGTACGCCGATGACACAATTCTATTTATGGATCATGACTTGGAAAAGGCACGAAATCTGAAATTAATTCTTTCAGCATTCGAGCAGTTGTCCGGTCTTAAGATTAATTTCCATAAGAGTGAATTGTTTTGTTCCGGTGAAGCCGTCGATGTAGCCAACTCATATGCTGAATTATTTGGCTGTGGGATTGGTTCTTTTCCAATTAGTTATCTGAGTATTCCGATACACTATCGGAGACTCACTTTGGCTGAATGGAAAATTGTTGAAGAAAGACTTCAAAAACGTCTTACTAGTTGGAAAGGAAAATTACTATCCCTTGGTGGAAGATTAGTTCTCATTAACTCAGTACTCACAAACATGGTACTGTATATGATTTCTTTCTTCCAGTTACCAAAAGGAGTCTTGCATAGATTGGACTATTTCCGATCAAGATTCTTTTGGCAAGGGGATAGTGAGAAGAAAAAATACCGGTTGACTAAATGGAGTGTTGTATGCCGTCCGAAAGATCAAGGTGGACTTGGTGTTCATGACCTTGAAGTTAAGAACAGGGCTTTGCTTGGTAAATGGCTAGCCAGGTTGTTAACAGAGGATGGGGTATGGCAACAACTTTTGCGGAAAAAGTACGTTGGCTCAAAGGCAATATCCCAGGTTCTGTGGAAACCTGGAGATTCACACTTTTGGGCTGGCATCATGGCAACAAAGAAGCACTTTTTCCCATTTGGGTCCTTCTCCATTAAGAATGGGGCAGATATACGTTTCTGGGAGGATATATGGGGGATACTTTGCAGAAGGTGATGGAATCTTCTCCCCCCTCTATGACGTTCAGGCGTGATCTTGTCGGTCCTAGGCTAGATTCCTGGAATAAACTGCTTCAGCGGTTAGGTTCTATCCAGCTAGTTCCGGGGATGGATGAATTCCGTTGGAGTCTAACCAAAAAAGGCATATTTTCGGTTAGTTCCATGTACAAAGCTCTATGCCTATCTTCACAACCGGTTTTAAATAATAAATCCATCTGGAAGATGAAGATACCTCTCAAAACAAAGGTCTTTGCATGGTATCTTCGGAGAGGTGTGATTCTTACTAAAGATAACCTTGTTAAGCGCAACTGGCAAGGCTGTACGAAATGTGTGTTCTGTCACGAGAACGAGACAATAAAACACCTTTTCTTCGACTGTCGTGTTGCTAGGTCTATATGGTCAATCATTCAGATAGGTTCTACCTTATATCCTCCCGTAGCATTGCAAACATCTTTGGCAATTAGCTTAATGGGGTGGATTCTAGGTACAAAACGATTATCAGAGTGGGAGCGATTGCGGTTGCATGGTCGCTGTGGCTATGTAGGAATGACAAGGTTTTTAATGACAAAAATTCTTCCCTCATGCAGGTCATCTACCGATGTACGGCTTTGCTCCGTTCATGGTCACCACTTCAGCGTTTGGAGGATCGCGACCTCTTTATGGAGGTGTCTACACGATTGGAGAACACGGCCACGGAGTTTATTTCCCAACATGGGTGGCTGCATAGTAGGCGAATTGAAGCCAACGGAGGGTCATAATAGTTGGCTTCTATCTTTATCTTTTTTTGTATCACTTTTAGATGGATCATTGACTTTGGAACGGCTGTGTGCATCCTGGTTATGCAGAGGCTGGGTGTAATACTTAAAACTTTTTGAGTAATAAAGCGCCCCTTATCGGAAAAAAAACTATACACACATGCATGTGTGCATACATGCGTGCGTGTAGTGCATGCATTACTTATAGCCAGCCTAAAAATGACCTTGCTGTAGCATCTGTCACAAGTGCAAAAAGATTTTCACTTTTACTGGCAGCTTTAACTTTGGGCACTTTCATGCATGCATTCATGTATTCTAACTGCAGCCTAGTGTATGTGGAGTGTATATGTAGGATTTGCTAGTTAGGTAGGCATGCATGATGCAGCTCTTGGAGCGGAGGATGTGATAGTGAAACAGTACGCTGTCAAAACTGGAGCTATATATGGCTCCTATCAGGGTAGCTAGCTGCCCGATGGGCAGCGAGCTCAGCGCGTGAGTACAATCGTACGTAGTCACCAGCGACCGTAAATATGAGCGGTGCAGAACAGATGTGCGGGAGACACTGACGGCTCAGATCGACCGTAGCGATATGCCATAGAAGCTAGTGACTAGACGCGCGCTGGCTTTGTGCAAATGTCAGGGGTGGCGCTGGCCACACGCATCATCGAGAGCTTTCCATGATGTCATTTCGCTACAGGAGTTACTACTGTGGAGTATGGAGAAAATCCGTTTTTGAGCAATCGGCCCGCTGTGACTCGGTTATTTATTTCATTATTGGATGCAGGATTTTTATTTGTCTGGAAAAGTGGGTAACATTGTCAATCGTTTTCAAGCTCCTTTTAAATTGATAATGACACCATTTAGAAAATTTCAAATTGTTTTCCTCTTAAAAGTTTAGTTATCAATGGCAATTGGGGATATACATATGTCACAACGCTAAAATCGCTAGAACCTCTCAAGGGCAAGAGAAATATAACCCCTAAGAACTCCTTGCTTTCTTGCTGGTGCGGTTCAGACTTGATCCTGTTTTTTTTAACATTAGTAAGGCTCTACTAGTTAGCAATAGTTTTTTTTAGATCATATATCATCATCTGAATTAAGAGAATTGGTGGTTCATCATACCAAACAATCGCAAATGTTTGCCTTCCTAAGCTAGTTAATAAATGTGCGGCCCTATTTGGCTCACACAACAACATTGTCTCGATCACCTCCATGGAGTCAAAGTTCACGATCACCCGGCTGCAACCTAGGTAGATGCCATCCGGATATACATAACATAACCACATGAAACCACAAGGAAAAAAAACTAACTTAGCCCCACAAGACACCAAAAGGTACACTAATAACCCACAAGTACAAACAAAAGTTTATAATTGATTTTTAAAATTTTATAACGTTAAGAACAAAAATGCACACCAAGGCGCTAGGCTCAAGTCCTTACTCACCTGGATGTTGTGAACTTGATTAGTGTGGTTCAGGAAACCCGCAATTCTGGAAACTTTCACTTGATTTTTCTTACTAGCAAAAACTATAAGCTAATGTGAAGTATTGTTCCAATTGAAGATAAGTGTGTCATTTGTCCAACATAATTAATAACTTGTTTCCACGTACTCAAAACTGCAATCCAAATTTTGAATTGACATTTTGAAGTTGTTTTCAAACGGTTCATACTTGTAAGGTGAAATATAAACTAAAATGTAGATAGATTTGCAACTTAAAGGGTGAGGCATCAAGTAATGTTGGGAATTAATGCATATTTTCCGCATCTGGAAGCATCTTCATCTCGTAATCTATCATTGTCTAGTGAAGTTTTATCCTGAATGCCAAATCAAAAAATGAGTGGATGCAAATCTAGGAGATGATTCTTTGAAAAGGAAACACACCAAGCTAGAAGCCATTAGCCATGATCGAATCTCGTTTGCTAGCTAGCTTTATCATTGCTAGTTTGGACCAGATAATTGCCTCCACTATACTCTAGCAAGAACTCTCATATATTTTTTCCTTTGAATATATATTCGAGCCTCCACTAATAATCTATGTACAAGGCGAATGAATGCACGATGAGGACTAGCTAAATCTAGATTTGCCTAAGATGATCATCCTCTTGACTACCATATATGTACCTCACGTGTGATTCATTATTATAGTAAATTAATTAAAGAAATGGCTAATGGAGTGGTATTAGACAAGGAAGGAGAGGACAACCTTGTGTGCACATCATTGCTTTCCACTGATTGATCGAGTGAGATAACAGGAAAGCAACAACAGAGGAAGAGGCAGCTGCTGGTTTGGAATGTCCTAAACAGTGTGGCAAGCAAGCAACACGACACCTAATCGTCCATCCAGAATTCCATGTAGGACGTGACAATCTTCCATCCTCTAGCTGCTGTCCTTTTCCAGTTTTCCTGGAGATGGCAGAGCAGTAAACCAAGCAGAAACTTGCAAGAGTGAGATTTGTAGCCGCATATGTACTAGAGAAACAAACCTCTGCAGCGTTTTGTATGTATATACCAAAGCCTGTACGTGGAGACTTGTGCAGTGGGACACCAGATAAAATCAAGAACAGTTATAAAACAGGCAAACATGTGTGTGAGTGCGCATGTGTGCAGCAAGGTGCCAAGCCAAGGACTAGGTGCAGTTGCCGTTAAACTTAAAGTGGATAATATTATATTATCTCGCACCCTATATAGTCTATCCATATCTGCATATTTTAATGGTGAACTATATACATAATACTCATTTGACGTGGCTCTTCGGTAGCTCGACACGGAGCCTCTTTAGCTGTTAATTCAGCTGCTTGATTTTTCTTACCAACTCGACAGCGATCCATCCACGTCCCCTTCAACGGATCGATCATACATGGATGGACCAGTGTCAACTTGCAGCATGCAAACAGGCCTCATAATCTCATACGATCCACGGGAAGCGGTCCCCCGTCATATGAACATTGACCCAAGTACAAATGCTCCCACAATAATGTGGATAAGTTCACAGAATTGAATGTGTGCATATCTCAGCTAATGTTAGCATCCAAAACTAGATCATTTTTTTTTTCGATCGACTTGTTCCTTATAAAATAATTGAGTTTTATATACCTCTTCCTCGTCGACCTTATTGTGACGATAAATGGGCCGATTCAACTCAACAAGATAGAATATTTGGAACATGGATTTGGTTTGTTTCCTGCATAGCTCTCTTGTCACCTTCTCTGGCGACCACGGGGCTCTCCAAACCCTTGCCACCATTGTGCCATTCTCGGTGTCTCTCCCGCCTATGGCACTACTATCACCGCCCTCGTCCACTTGTGGTCTAGGTTTCATAATTTAGCCACCAAAGTACCTCATTGCGACCATTTGTGATATCATAAGAAAGATTGCAAGGCAAAACATGAGCTTTTATCATAATGGGAAACCTCTAATCCATCCGGATCAATTGATATGGTGGTGCTATATGTGTAGCTCCCTTCATTGGAGGCACCATAGAGGAGCCCCTCCTTTTGCGAGTTGGCCAACATTGTCCGAAGACCATTAGTTTGGTTGTTATGTGGCACATCTGCATCTCCTTGAGGGGTGCTTCTGTCGCAATGCTAACAATGGTGAGCGGTGAGTCCTATTCTACGAACACGGAGCTGCATTTCATCGTCAGGTTTCATGTTTATGGCATTTTTTGGATGACGCATGCATGGTGACTTTATTGTGGGATTTTTTTTTGCATTGCTTGATAGTTCTTGCACGGACGGAGTTGCTGACATGTTGAGAGGTGATGACGATGATGTTATGGTGGTGTCGACGGCTTGCTTAGTGTGTGTTTCAGTTTATTTTTTCTTGTTCTTTCATAGATTGATATTGGTTTTCAACTGTTTTCCTTGGGAGCTGACACTAATACACAACGATATTATGTACATGGGTCATTGATATCGCCCACACATTTTTATTTTGGGATTTCTATTTTTGTGCCCTCGGGTCCTTAGTTGTGCTCAGTTTTCCCCAGCTCCTTAGTTTTTCCTCAGTTTTACCCAAGCCTTTGTCTGAAACCATCACACGTGATGTAACGGCCGGTTGCCCGACGGTTGACCGTTATCTTCTGACTAGTGGGGCCACGTAGAGCCCGCAAAGACACGTCGACCATCCATCTTTGTTTGACCGTAAGCATCGTTGTATCCCTGACCAAAACGCGAACGAGTGGGGCTTCGGTATATCGAATGACAAGTGGGGCCATGACGCGATACAAGGGGCAATACACGGTAGGATTAGATTTTTAAACGGAGCTCTACAGCGATGGCATGGAGGAGGTGGCATGCGGGGTGCCGAGATGAGATCGACGTCCACAAAGAACTGCATGAGGCGAGACCAGACGCATTAGATAGATATGAACTAGACGCGTTTAACCATGCAAAGAAGAGAAGAAATGGTCGACGACATCGACGACCACCTCAAAACTTTGACTGACCGTGTCGGACACGAACACGAGCAATGTAGAGAAAACTAGTGTCTCTCCTTTCTAGCGTGTATAGGTGGGTGCTAGGAGAGTGTGGTGGCGAAGGGAAAGACCTCGCGGCGGTCTGTGGCGTCCAGCATAGCGGGTCGGCGTGGCCGTGCCCACAGCGGCGTACATGCATGTTCGGCATTGGCATCAGCATGTACGTTCGGCATTGGCCTCGGCGGTGTCTCTGGTGTGTCAGTGATCGAATGAGGGGACGGGATTGAGGGTGCCTCCCGACGTTGACCTAGCAAGGCGGCGAGCATAGCCGTTCGACCATGCCGATATCGGTATCGGCATCGGCATCGTTTGGAGGCTGTGGTGCTCGAATTAAGTTGGGATTTGTTTCTTGTAGGCCAAAATGAATTTGAAACAAGTTTCATGTTGAAGGTTAGGTAACGAAAGTTTGTAACTATCCCAAAATTATACTAGCGCCATGGTGAGGTTCTTTTGATAGAGCTATACGGTTGGGCAAACTTTTTTGACACTTTTTAGATAGGGTTCCTTGTTGTTACACGTATGGCATCATGTATGGAAAATTTGGGGTCATTTGGAGATGTTCGAAAAAATCACTTTGCTTAAGCGCATGCCGTTTCGTCTCACTGAAACCAGCTTTTCTAACAAGGTGATTTTTTCTACCTTCTCTAAATAACCTCAAATTTCATACAGCTGATCTTCTATACATAGATAGATAGATTGTTTCGTTTTACATTTTACGAACTTTTTATTTCCCTGTATAATACCCAACTGATTTTCAGGTCAAAACCTCGAAAAACAGATCATGTATGGCATCATTTTCACCCTAAATTTCAAATTTTCTGAAACTTTCCCTTTTAGATATTCCTTGTTGTTATAGGTATGCCATCATGTATGCCAAACTTGGTTAGGTCTCACTGAAACCAGCTTTTGTAACAAATTAGGTTTTTTCTACCTTCTCTAAATGACCTCAAAAATCATACGTGATAGGTTTATCATTCTATACAAAGATAGGTAATGGCTACAAGAAATCAGTGATGGTTTATCATTTTTTGCGTGAAAAGTAATGGCTACAAGAAATCGGTGATGGTTTATCATTTTTGCGTGAAAATTAATGGTTACAGCAAATCGGTGATGGTTTATCATTTTTGCGTGAAAAGTAATGGCTACAACAAAGGGAATCGGTGATGGTTTATCATTTTTTTGTGTGAAAAGTAATGGCTACAACAAATTGTTGATGGTTTATCATTTTTTTGCGTGAAAAGTAATGGCAACAACAAATCGGTCATGGTTTATCATTTTTTTGCGTGAAAAGTAATGGCTACAACAAATCGGTGATGGTTTATCATTTTTTTGCGTGAAAAGTAATGGCAACAACAAATCGGTGATGGTTTATCATTTTTTGTGTGAAAAGTAATGGCTACAACAAATCGATGATGGTTTATCATTTTTTTGCGTGAAAAGTAATGGCAACAACAAATCGGTGATGGTTTATCATTTTTTGCGTGAAAAATAACGCCTAAAAGAGTTTATAATTTTTAGCGCGTGAAAAATAATACAGAAAACCGCCCTTCAGCATACTTAGAGGGTGGAAGCTAACCGCCAACAGAGAGAGAGAGAGGGGTTATCCTGCCCGTTCCCTAGATCATACGATCAACGGTCGGCGGGCACGATCCGCGTGACATGGGCTAGACCAATCAGGACAATGTTGCACGTCTGCGAGAATTTGTGAAGGGAGAGGGCAAAACTGAGTACTATCAATAAACCAAGGGCACCTGAGTAGTAAACAGACTAAGGGATTCAAATTTGAGATTTAAAAAATGGAAAATGCGTGTTTTGTACAATGAAACTCATCTTGGCCTACCTCAAACTATCTGCAATACCAATATACATCAGTGTGAGAATTGTGGCCTCATTTAGACAAAGTATGTTTTGGGAAGGGCTTATTGTGGAAAACCATGCACCTTCGTAGCTACTAGGTGATTTGAGAAGTGGCAATTTGTGGTAAAACTTGATTTATCTATGATTTGAGAAGTGGCAATTTGTGGTAAAGACTCCATGAGTAAGTGCCACTCTTTTTCGGATTTTTTTGCACATTAAATGACTCATTTAACTAGTTAATCCCATTTGTTGACTCTCTGTTGACCAGCCACTTGAGGGTAAAACTGAGTATATTGCACTAGCCAGTATTAGCACTCAAGGGGAAAATTGAGCACACAAAAAATGCTAGTATAAGACTCGAGGGTATACCTGAGTATATCTAAATTTCCAGGGTTAGACTCGAGGACACGTGCAATTGTTGACGCGTAGACGCGGGTCGCGGTGGAGAAGTCGAGACGTGCAATCGTGGACGCGTGTCGGCAGCGAAGTCCAAGACGTGCATGTGCAACCGTGCACGCGTGGGACGCGGTCGCATTAACCACCCTCGCCTTTATAGACGCCTCGCACTCTCTCTGTCACTCTCACTCGCTCACGCATCGCCAACTCTCTCACGTCCCATCATCTTCTCCAAAGCAAAAAACCCTCTCCCTCTCCCTCTTCCTCTTCCGGCGAGATGGACAAGGAGAATGCCAATCCCATCGTCGAAGTAGGCTCGAAGCGCGACGCCTCCATCTTCGGCGCCGTCCCCTCAACGGCCGTCATCGCCGCCGCCGGTGCATCGGAGGCTGCTGCCGCCGGTGGCAGTCAGATCCTGGCGGGATGGGACCCCTATGAGCCGGTGCCGTACGTCCCGCCCCCGAACCCCTACGACACCTCCCTGGAGGACCCATGGAACGAGGTAACTATGGTTTGCTTCCTTTTTGTTCCCCATTCCTTTTTGAACCCTATTTTTGCTGGTGTAGATGGATCTGTAGATGGATGAGTATTGGGCTAATATTTGCGCCGATTTTATTCCATTTTGTTTTGATCACTTCTTGATTTCGTTTAAGATTTGGGGTTCGGCCGTTCGGTTAATTTATGCAAGTAATAATTGGATCTCAATCAGCTAATTTATGCAAGCAATCATGGGATCTCAATCAGTTATTTTATGCACTAATGAAAAGATATCAACCGTTTAATTTTGCAAATAATCTCGAATGTGTTCAAGTTCAGATCTAGTTCAGATCTAGAATCTGTTTCTTTGCCTATGATGAATCGTTGGGCACAAATTTTTACGGGGAGGGTTCAGCGAACCATTTCTGTGTACAAATCTGTTGTGCATGAGCTTTAGTCGCTAACACCTTCCCTGTAGATATGTAATCATGTCCACTCTAACTGAGGCTGACTCTGTTTTTCCTAACTTTGTTATCATGCACGTTAGTCATCGTTGCAACTCATTCACTAGTTTCTGTTTGATATGGATCAGATGTCGGCACGACGTCGGCAGCGACGAAGAGGAGGAGGACGTCAAGACTCGCAGTGTTGCGGAGGCTGTAGGTCGGCCAGTACATCTCCTACTTCGCCAAGGATGTCTACAGGTGCCCCTTCTGCACCAGGAGACTCGGCGGCACGGACTTCAACTGCCTCGTCACGCATGCTGAGAACATCAGCACCACTTTCCCAAGGTCGGCACGACGGTGAACGTCCACTCCTTTCGCGCCAAACATAGGGCGCTCGGCATGCACCTCCGCAGCTTGCAGTGGGTGGAGATCTCCGCCGGGCGCATGCCTCCGCTCAAGCCCAAGGCTCACAAGGGGAGCAGGAGCAACAAGTGGAGGCAGAGCCAGATGGGGTAGGCGGAGTCCTGGACGTGTGCTGCTGTTGCCTCCTATTTTGTTGTTGAGATCCCTTTGTTGTTAGCTAGGGATCCCTTGTTGTTATGTCAGTATGATGGTGTTGTGAAGAACCTGTTACTATGTTGGCTGTTGTGTATGCAGCTTATTATCTATCCATATTATCTATCCCGATTCTAATATATTTTGTTGGCCGTACTTAGTTTTCTCGATTTACTATGACTGTGAATTTATCGTACATTACCCTGGAGATTTGCATCTAGATTTAACTACATACATATGGACCAGAGGGAGTACTAGATTTGCTGCCATATTGGGCAAACAACGAGGGCCAAAAGGCACAAATAATTGAAGAAAGTCAGAAATGCAAGCTTCTCTAGATTTTATACTAATTTGGTGAAAAGGACAGAGAGAAAGAGGGGGAAAATGTGCACTTAATAATGCCAATTTGGGCCGAGAGAGAGAACCCAGCTCCTGCTCACGTGCGCAACCAAACGCTTCGTCCCGTCCCACGCGGTCCCTTTCTACCAGCCCCACGCGACGCGGGCCCACACGATGCGGCCCCACACGACGTGTCCCCACACGTGACAGAACGGTCAACTAAACGGGAATCCTGCCGTCTGAGCTGCTTCTGCGGGCTTCAAACAAGGGCTTGGGAAAAACTGAGGAAAAACTAAGGAGCTGAAGAAAACTGAGTACAACTAAGAACCTGAGGGAACGAAAATATAAATCCCTTTTATTTTCCACCGTCTGTTGATGTTGGAACCGTGTGCTTTAGGATGTGGCCTTCATACTGCTCTGTACTAGTTCGGGATCATTCAGTGTTTGCTCCCGCTTGCTTGTTAAAAAATGATAAACTTTTTTTGATAAAGGGCATTTTATTTTATTTTAAAAATGCTCGACCTGGCTCTAGCTTAGGCTACATCGTCTAACATGCATGACTCGACATCACAAATTATATCTGATCTGACAAGTGTAAAGATCGTGGTGTACTGCTTTAAAATGTGGGGTTGTACTCAAAATAAAAATTGAAAGTTGGAGACAAGACTACAAAAGAACGGAATTTGACTCCTACTAGTAGCTCCTAAGTACTCCGTACCTTGTTTTATCGGAATATAGTATCACTGTCCCTATCCCTTATAAAATTCTTAAGAGAGATTATCTAGGAGAACAAGCAATAGCACATAGGTACTATTAGTGAGGAAAGATGAGCCCTACCCTCTCTTGTCGTTCTTGCAAGTCTACAATTTCTACGGTAGTTTTTTTATAAGAATAGGGTCGTAACTCGTAAAAGGTAAAGCAAGAGTGAGTTGAATGTCGGGTGGCACATATGCGATCAAACTTTGAGTTTCCATTGGTTTTCACAAGAACCGTAAATTCATTTTTCAAAAACGGCTATTCATTTCTGCGGCCTTTCACTAACATAAAGTCATAGACCCATGACCAAGAGTGACTACAATGTCGAAATGTCTACCCTTTGAAAGGAAGCTCAGATTCAAGAATGTATAAATAAGTATGAGCTCACTCCCAAAAGCTCCCCCGACCTAACCCCGTGCGGCGGCACCGTGCGCCGCACCGGGGCTCCTCCTCCTGGCGCTCAAGACCTCCCTCACACTCTCCCCTCCCTCTGCCGCCGTCGGAGGCAACACCGGGTAAAGACGGCGTGGAGTGGCGGCGGCGGGCCCCTTGCTAGCTGTGGCTAGGTGAGGCAGCAGCAGCGCACGCTTCTTCTCCTCTGCTGCGGTGGTGCTGGCTGGCAACGGTGGCGGGGAGGTTGGGCCGATCTGGATCCGCAGGGACCTCGAGGGCCCCAAACTCCTTCGCCTTTGTTCCTGCTTGTGGCACCGATGGCATGCTGCCCTGCCAGCATCACCTGGGCACTGGGGCGGTGGTCCCGGCCGATATGTCGATGGCGACCTCCTCCTTCCACCGGAGGGGTGAAGTGAGACATGGCGGATCATAGGATCCCATGCCTTGCACAACAAAGGAAGTGGACAGTCTAGGGTTCCTTCCACACGAAGATGAAGATCGGCTTCATGCCTGCCCTCATTGATCTAGCCTGGAGCGGCGAGTTCCGGAAGGCTCTATCGGCGAACTCCCATGGGCGCCTCATACCTGGAGATCGCTGGATCGGATTGAATTCGGTTGTGCGCTTCCATGTTTTTTTACTGTTTGGTTTCAGAGGGAGAGTTGCGAAGCTCTGCTGTCTGTTACCATCATGGGATACGTCTTTGACGTTCCATGGTGAAGTCAGGAGCGGGGAGTGTGAGGACAACCCTGATATGAGGACTAACAATGGTGACTTTTGTCATTGTGGTGTTTTGGAACTTGCTTGGTGATTCTTGGCGTGTAGCAGCAACATTGTAAGTGGGGGTGACAACACATGCGGAGTTCCAAGTCTTATCTTGCAGGGTGAAAATCCAAGGTCTAGAATTAATTGATTGTGTCTGGCAATTGTCTTGTTGGAGGCATTATTTTTTGATCGGGCGATGACAGCGCGTGTAAAATGTTTTCTTCTTGGAGACATCTCTTTTGGAGAAGTTGGATTTCTGATGCTATCTTGGTGGTGTTAGTTTTGCTTCTACAAGGAATTGATCATTGTAGCGAGACTTTTTTGTAATTCTTCTTATTTTGTGGTTGTGTGATCCGTAACGCCTGCTAGGGCAATGCGTTGTTGCAGATGCTAGGTGTAATTGATGTCTTCGTGATATTAATATACGCTCCTTATCGAAGAAAAATTATGAGTAGTAAACTTCAGCTCTGTAAAATAATTACAAAAATTACAGCTGACTATTACTCCATTAAAAAGTCAGACGGTTTTACCATTTTTCTAAATCGGATAGTGAGCAATGCCGACATGGAAATAAGAAATGTTGATGAATCGACTTAAGTAGCATGTGGCCCCTCCATTGTCCTGGTTCATATATGTTGGGGACAACAAAACATGTCCCATGATGCTCCATCGCTCCCCGAGCTATGCTCGCGACGATTCACCAAGATCATCACCTCCTCGCCACTCATAGGGTTTGATCTCTGCTCTGTTGGAGCCTGCAAAGGTGAGGAGGGACACTCATGCGGCACCAAGGGACTCCGGAAGCTCAAGGCGTCTCTCCGCGGAAGCGCACCATGAAGCGGAGCAAGATTTGGAGCTCTAGGACAAGCTGAAGAAGAAGCTCCTTATAGGTTGAGTCGGGATAGGGTGGCCATGCAGAGCCCATCGGGTGGCGGCCGGAGTTCTATGGAGTGGATCTCCTGGGGCAGATCCGGTATCTCAAAGCGCGTCTAGCGACAAGGGACTAGGGTCTGAGCACCGGAATTCCACCTCGGTGAGTTTCGTGCCCACTTGTTGTGGGTATACTTCATGGGTGTACCATCGACAGTGCCTAGATCCGGCAAGCCCGGGTGGCCCACAGACGGTGATGAGGCATGTGGCCCATCGGGCGGCCCAGTTGCTGTTGATCCTGACGGAAGATGGCCCGGAAGGAAGCCGGATCCGACCACCTTGGGAGTAACCCGGATCCATGGAGGCCAGAGAACCGGATCCAGACACATGGGGAGGCGGATCGTGACGTGCACGGCAAGATGTTGTACCGTAGTTAGGCTATCTGTAATCCGGCTAGGACTCTCCATGTAAACCCTAGATCCGTGCGCCTTTATAAGCCGGATCCCGGAGCCCTAGGGGCACAACCACAACCATTGTAACAACGCGCAGCGCCCGGATAATTCCGCATGCAGCGTAGGCCCCGTCATCGTGTGTTCCGAAGCTGGGTAACTCGCGTACCACCGTCCTGTGCACTCCGCCCTATGGCCCCTACTTCTTCTCCCCTCGTGAGGATCCCTCCTCCGAGGTATGTCGATTAGGCAACGACAGCTGGCGCCCACCGTGGGGCCCGAGGCGTCGGAGGCCGGAACGGGAGGGCTCCGCCATGGGAAGCTACGACGACTCGATCGCTGTGGGGCGCGTACTCTACGCAGGAATTTTCCGATCGTCCGTCCGACGAATTCTCGATTCGACTAGGACAAACCCCGTCAAGCTCTCCATCGTCCCAATCGGCGGCATCCACATCTTCATCGGCGAGACCGTCGATTCCGACGGAAACGCATCGGCAGTAACGCTGACGCGTCCGCCGCTGAGCTGGACGCCGTCGCGAAGATCCGATCTGAGTCGCAGGAGCTTCTTGAGGATTCCGCCTTGGATCAGAAAAATCAAAACCCACCCAATCCGCCCAGCAGGAGAAAACGGTGGAAGACCAATGCAGATCCGCCTGGGTCTCCCATGTGTTAGAGAAGCAAAGGTGTCACTGCACTTCTTGGCCCATACCGCAGAGACGCCCTCCACGGGCCGATCCTTTGCAGGTTGAGGGACCCGGAAACAACGTCGCTCCGGATCGCGAAGGCGGGGATAGCGACGCACCGGGGCAAGAGGAAGCCGAAAACCCTGAGGAATCAATCCTCGGTAACTTGAGCCCAGATTCCGATGATGCCTCCTCGATAGGCACGAAGAATACAATCGCTTGACGAAGGAGCTCGCAATCGGGAAGAAGATGACGGCGCTTCATCCATGAATACAGAGGAATTCAACCGCAAGCTCGAGGAACTCGGAGGCGGTGAGCAAGCTGAAGTGGAATCCGCCCAGCCGATGCAGGTTCTAGCAACCGTGGCACCGCTGATCAGCCGACACGGAAGACGGCCTCCAACTCCAGCCAGGACCATCCAACGTGCGGCCTCCCTTGGGACCACAACCGCACAGGATGTCCTGTCACCAAGAGATAGTCGAGCAAGCACGCATGGATCTAGTCGCGAAGTCCGATATTCTCAACAAACCAATAACTCCGAGGCTGCAGACCGGAGGCCTTAGAAGCCAAACGGCAGGAGATGCTGGCAACAGCTCGGCCCGCACCCCAGCCGCAATGGCAGAAGAAAGAACCTTGGCTGCAAATTTTGTGGACTACTCCCTAAAGAAGGATCGTGAAGTCGACGAAATGATGGCGACAAGGGACTCCGGATAGAGTGGCAGAAAAGGTTAGACTCTCTGGCAGGAGGCTGATAGAATCGCTCGAGAAGCCATCCCTCCCCGCAGAATACCTTCGCAACACCCACAGAGCAGCAGCCGCTCGCAACTCCAAAGGATAACATGAAGAAGGCTGCGAGCTCCTAAAGAAGGACGAGGAGATTGACATCAACTACGTCCGGCTCGTGCTTCAGCAATGCAGAACAGAGCAAAGGCAGACACTTCGCAGGTTAGCATCCAATCCGGAAGTACATATCCACCGCGTGAAGGACGCCATAGCAAGTCAACATCGTGATGGCGAGTCGCGCACCGGATCCACGGAGCGCAGGAGGATAGTCAGAGATCATCCAAATCCAATCCCCATACCATCGGATTCAACCCCGAAAGACCCGGCAAAGGGAAAGGATGCGATGTACCGGCAGAGACAAATACCGTGTTCCATCATCACCACCTCGAGCTTCGCGTCCTCCGCTACCCCTCGACGTCGCAGCTGCGGAAACCCCAGCCCCATGGGCCAGTGGAATCAACATCCGCGACGTATGCCGGCACCTAGAGACAGGAACAGGGAGCGTACGCCGAGCAACGCAGTGGCCGGAATCAAGACCGCGAGCCCGAGCCTCGTCGGAATCAAGAACGCGACCCCGAGCCTCGCAGAAGCCAAGGACGCGATCCGGAACCAAGGAGGAGCCGGAACGAGGAGTACGCACCTGAGCCACGCAGCCGAACGACGGAGGCGACCACCACCAAGAGGAAAGGAGCCACCGGCAGCCAGCCGAGGGAGCCACGCCACGAGTCCGAAGGCGGAAGATCATCTTACAGGCCCCCTCATCTCCCTCACCACCAGGCGGAGGCGAGGCGGAGGCGAGGCCGGAGATCCTTCGCTCAAAATCACCGGCGGTGCCCCTCGTGATGCCCGGGATCGCCTCAACGAGTATAGATCCGACTACATCGGTCCAAGGTGCTTGGCGATGATCCGAGAGGAACCAAAGCCAAGAAGCCGAACCTTAAGCTACCAGGAAATCTGAAGCACTATGATGGCAGCGAGAGGCCGGATACCTGGATCGAGGATTACTACAATGCAATAACCTTCGCCGGAGGAACCCCGAATATAGCCTGCCGCATGCTCCACTTGTACCTTATTGGTCCAGCTCGTGTTTGGCTCGCGACCTCGAGGAAAACACCATCTTTTGCCGGTTGGACCTGAAGAAGGCTTTCGAGAACCACTTCAGGGTACCTACAAGAGACCGGCCACCAGCGATCTTCAAGCTTGCATCCAGAAGAAGGGTGAGACATCTAGGAGTTTCCTCACCCGATGGTTGGCAACAAGGAACGAGTGCGAGAACGTAGATAACCGCACAGCAATGCACGCCTTCATTGGTGGTTTGTAGCGTGGGGGGCTGCTGCGCCACAAGCTTACCTGCCTGGTGAACGCAAACAAACTCACTCTTGACGAGATGATAAACATCGCCAGCGATCATACGCCGCCGATGACGACGCAGGCGGAGATCTCGCAGCTACAGCCATACCCCCAAGAAGAAAAACCGTGATAACGGCGTCGGCAACAGCAACAAGCGGAAGAACCCCCGAAGACCAGAAGGGCGGAGGATCCGACATGGTAGCCATGACGTTCCAACGCGGGAGGTCCGGAGGCGGAAGAGGCCGCGACGCGGGAGGCGGCGAGCGGGCCCAGCCGCGCCGACGAAGTCACCGCCCATCCCGCGCCCCCAAACGTACGAAGAATACAGGGATATGCCGTGCCGGCCCATCTGGATCCGGCTACGGGCAAGTCTACCCACACAAATCGCAACCGCAAGTGGGTCAATGATCTCAAGAATGACCCGGAGGCAGGATACAAGCGAGCCCGGCACCGCCCACGCGGCAAAGGAGGCAAGGGCAAGAACAGGACAAGAGGAGGACAGAGGCCATGGACGAGGATGACGCTTCGCCGGAACCCAAGGAGGGTACCGCAGCAAACAAGTCCAACCCCTTTGGCAAAAAGAGGTCGGAACTTACCACACCTTCCTCGGAACCCCCACGTCCGCGCAAAAATCGCGCTCCGGGATCTTGAACGCCACGTTCGGCTGTGCCGCAGATGTCAAGTGGTCGGAGAAAGCCTGTACCTTTGACAGTCGGATCATCCGGCCGTCATCCCCAAAGAATGCTACGCTCTGGTTGTGAGTCCCGCATAGACGGGTATGACTTCTCCAAGTGTCTTATGGACGGAGGAGCCAGCCTGAACATCATGTACCTGGAGACCCCGGAGAAGATGAACCTCACCAAGGACCAGCTCAAGCACAGCACCACCGAATTTCATGGTGTGGTTCCGTAAGAAGGCAAACTCTCTGGGCAGCATCAAACTTCCCGTGGCCTTCGGCGATGTGAACAACTATCGCGAAGAAATGATCACGTTTGAAGTGGTGCCCTTCAAAAGCTCCTACCACGTAATCTTCGGCAGGCCCACCTACCACAAGTTCCACGCCAGGGCATGCTACATCTACAACAAGCTCAAGATTCCGGGTCCTAACGGTTGGATCACCGTGTCCGGAGACTACAAGAAAGCTAGGGACTGCGAGGAAGGCGAAGCCGCCTTTGCAGAATCCGTCATATCTGGAGAGGAGCTGCAAGGCTACAGAGCCGCGGATCCGACGAAATGCAGACCACCAAGAAGCAGATCTCCGAACAAGACCTCGTTCAAGGCCGCGATAGAAACCAAGAAGCATGACCTCATTGAAGGTGACAGCTCCAAGCAGGTTTCAGTCGGAGCCAACATGGATCCCAAATAGGAAAGCGCTCGTCGAGTTCCTCAGCTAACATGGATATCTTCGCATGGCAACCTTCTGACATGTCCGGAGTACCAAGGGAACTCGCCGAGCACTACCTCAACATAAATCCGGGTGCAAAACCGGGGAAGCAAGCTATGCGACGCTTTGGAGACAAGAAGCGGCGCGCCATAGGAATGGAATTAGCAAAGTTACTAGAGGCAGGTTTTGTAGTAGAAGTTATCCACACAGATTGGGTTGCAAACCCCGTCCTTGTACCCAAAAAGAATTCTGAAATACTAAGAATGTGCATCGATTACTCCGGCGTGAATAAGCATTGTCCGAAAGTTCCCTTTGCCGCGCATTGACCAAGTCATTGATTCGACGGCAGGGGCGGAACTCCTTTGTTTTCTTGACGCATATTCCGGTATCATCGATCTTGATGAAGGAATCCGACCAAAAGGCGACCTCTTTCATCACACCCTTTGGCACATACTGCTATGTTACCATGCCTTTTGGTTTGAAAAACAAGGCCACATACCGACGGGAGCGGTGCTGAAGGACCAAATTGGCCGGAACGTGCACGCCTACGTCGACGACATCGCGGTCATGACCCGAAGGGATCCGACCTGCTGACCTCAAGGAAACCTTTGATAATCTCCGACGGTACAAGATGATGTTGAATCCGCTGAAGTGCGTCTTCGGCGTACCAAAAACTCCTTGGCTTCATTGTTTCTCACAGGGGCATTGAAGTTAACCCGGAAAAAATCAAGGCTATCCCGAACATCAAAAGGCCAACTTGTCTCAAAGACGTGCAACGATTAACTGGTTGCGTGCGGCAATCGAGATTTGTTAGCCGTCTTGGCGAGAAAGCCTTACCTCTATATAAGCTGCTGAAGAAAACCGACAAGTTTGTCTGGGACGAAGCAGCAGATAAAGCACTTCAGGAATTGAAGAACATACTCTCCTCCCCACCTATATTGGCAGCTCCAAGAGTCAGAGCCTATGCTCCTCTACATAGCGGCTACCAACAAAGTTATCAGCCCGTAATCGTGGTGGTGCGAAAGGAAGAAGGATTTGAGCACGGAGTCCAAAGGCCTGTCTATTACATTAGCGAAGTCTTGACGAAATCCAAGCAGAGATACCCTCACTTTCAAGCTAGCACGGAGTCTTCCTAGGAAGCCGGAAGCCGAGACACTACTTCCAGGAGCACCCAATGACAGTGGTGAGCAAGGCTCCCCGCAACGATCATCAATAACTCCGACGCAACAGGACGCGTAGCAAAATGGGGCATCGAGTTATCTGCCTGACATCAACTACGAAGCCAACGCAATCAAGTCTCAGGTCCTAGCGGATTTCATCGCGGATTGGACTGAGCACCGGAGGGCACACCTGTGCCGGAACCGAAGCTTGGGTCATGCACTTTGACGGATCCAAGCAACATCAAGGTCGGGGCTGGAGTTACCCTGAAGTCACCTACCGGAGAAGAACTGCAATCGTTCGCATTCACTTCGAAGCAACCAACAACATGGCGGAATACGAGGCTCTACCGCACGGTCTGCGCATCGCTAAATCGGGATCAAGCACATCATATGCTGCGGAGATTCCGACTTGGTGGCACAACAAGTAGCCGGAACCTGGAACGCCAGAAACTCCGTCATGGCGGCTTAAGATGAAGTGGACGAGATCGCCAAGTGCTTCCTGGATACGAAGTCAAGTACGGGAGAGATGATAACACAGCAGGCAGATATGCTGTCAAGCTCGGATCCGGCAGAAACCCGCCTGGAATCTTCCTTGAGCATCTACGAGTACCCTCGGTGAAGGGTGCAAACCGGAAAATCCTGATCCGCAGTTTCTCTGGCTAAGGAAGTGATGGCGCCATTCCGGCCTGACTCACCGTTCTTGATTACCTCATTGATCAAAAGTTGCCGGAGGACGAGGTCCACGCACGACAGATCATTAGACGAGCAAGATCCTACACAATTGTTGATGGACAGCTCTACAAATGAAGTGCAAACGGGGTATTTCTCAAATGCGTCTCGTCAAGATGGCATCGAAATCCTCAGAGATCCATGCAGGGGATTGCGGGCATCATGCCGCCCCCGTGTCCCTCGTTGCAAAAGCCTTTCGGTAGGATTTTACCGGCTAACAGCTAAAGAAGACGCTGATAAGCGGTGAAAACTTGCCGCGGTTGTCGGTACTACGCTCCCAAACGCTCCAGCCCAAGAGCTGAGGACCATCCCTATCACCTGGCCGTTTGCGGTCTGGGGGCTCGATATGGTTGGTAAGTTAAAGAAATCATCTCCCGGTGGCCATGAATACCTCCTGGTCGCTATTGACAAGTTCGGTAAGTGGATCGAGGCAAAGCCATGAGAAAGCCGATGGTGCTACGGCACTGAAATTTGTTTGCAGCCTCGTGACGAGATTCGGCATCCCACACAGCATAATCACAGACAATGGCACAAACTTTGCGCAGGGAGAACTCAAGGATTATCGCGATGAAGTTGGGATCCGGCTTGACCTTGCGTCTGGCTCATCCACAATCTAATGGTCGGTCGAAAGAGCCAATGGCCTTATACTAGCCGGAATCAAACCTCGCCTTGAAGAACCGCTGCGCCGCGCAGCCGGAGCTTGGGTGATGAGCCGGACTCGTCGTGGAGTTTACGAACTACCCCCAACAGGTCAACAGGATTTACTCCTTTCTTCCTGGTATACGGATCCGAAGCTGTGCTCCCCACCGACATCATCCATGATTCACCGCGAGTTTCCGCCTACAATGAAGAAACTGCTACGAGGCTCGATGCTATCTCGTGGACCTGATCGAAGAAGCTCGGAACCTAGCCGACCAACGCTCCACCATTTACCAACAGGCTCCGACGCTATCATAGTCGTCGAGTTCGGAACCGCTCGTTCATGGTCGGAGACTTAGTCCTCCGCCTTCGTGAAAGATCACAAGTTGCAAACTCCATGGGAAGGACCTTTCGTCATCAGCAAAGTACACACAACGGATCCTACTACCTCGTTGATTTCCGGGAACTAAAGGATAGACCTGCCAACTGGCATCGGAAACGAAAACGAGAAGATCCGGGTGACATATATGATGAAACAGATCGTCCCTGGAACATAGCACAGCTACGTCCTTTCCACACTTAGCGCTTTACGCATTACATACCTTGTAATATCTATGATACATGATCAATGAAATAAAGCTTTGGTTCACTCTTAGAGTCATTTACCTCCTTTAATTTTTCATTTCTGGATCGTGTATGTTTTTTCCGACTAAAACCGCAGAGCTGGATCTTTCCGCCTAGGCGTGTATGAAAGTTGTGATTTTCAAAATCGTCCCTTAGGACGTAAGCTTAAGTTTTCTGGCGGAAATTTTTTCTGTTGCAAACCCATGGATTCCTGGTAGCGACTTCCGGCACTTGGGCTGGGGGCTTGTTTCCGCGGTTATTGACGGATTGCCATTGGGCTTCGTCGCCGCAGGCGAGCGTTTCCGGCGCGAGTTTTCCGGCTCGTGGAAGGTCAAGTGGGCAAGCCGGAAATTATCAAACCAGCACTGGCTTTCAAGAAACAACACATGCAAATAATATATAAACGGATAGCAGGATAAGTTGTTTCCGCACGCATAGTTGTTTCATACCTAGCTACTTAAGAATTTAAGTATTATTACAAACCCACTGGGGCCAAAATGATGCAATTTCTCATTGTTTTAAACAGGAACTCTACTCGGAGTCCTCTTCCTCAGACCGATGGTAGGTGGAGCCGCCATCGCTGTCGCCAGATCCGCTTCGGAGCCGTCACCGATCCTTCTCCGGAATGCTCACCGCTTGATCCGATCCTTCCCTAATACTCCGCCACCTGCTTCTCAACATCGGAAAATCCTTCGGGTAGATCGTGCTTGTTATACCAGAACGAGTGATCCACTCGCCTGACGAACAGCTGTTCATATCCTTCGGTTTCGCGAGGAGGGCGCCCATGTCGGAACCCTGGGGGCTCCACGTGCAACAGTCGCTGAGCGAGGGAAGTGAGCTTGCAGGTGGCCAAGACTAGGGAGGCGACTCCGCGTGCTGAAGACTCCTGCCAGTCCTTGATGAAATCCGGCACCAATCCCATAAGTTTGGTCATCGTATCGATGACTGTGGTTTTGGCCTTCTTCAGAGAGCCGTGGCGATTCCGCGACAGGCTTCAATTAACTTGTCGATTGATATACGCGCTTCATCGTATGCCTCCGTCCTCGTAAGGTTTGACTCTTTTGTCCATTCAAAGCCAAGGCTCGCTGTGGAAGAAGCAACAGTTCCGTTAGAGACAAAGCTTGCGGGAGAGTCGGAGCAACAACACGGAAAACGCTTACGGAAGATCAGTTTGTCAATGGCCTCCGCTCCGCTTCCAGAACTTTGTTCTTGGATATCACGGAAATCACGCGGCCCTGGCTCCAGTTTTTCGTTCAGCTCCGCTAGGTCGCGGGCATGTTTTTTGGACAGCTCCTTCCTCGCTTGATTTTCCTGGGAGGCGGATGTCTTCACAAAATTCTTGAGGGATTCATTCTCCGCCTCAAGCACCTGGATCTTGGCGGACAGCTCGTCAAACTTGGAGTGCTTGGCAGTCTCTTCTGTACGTAGACAGAATTGCGCATGTTATGCATCATGAACAGCTATATCAAAACAAGAGTAAGACCCGGATCTTGTACCTTGAAGGCGGGTCTCAAGCAGCTGGATAGCATTTTGGATGTTTTCCGCGTTCTGGCGCCTCGATCTCCGCGATCTGCTCCAGCACATGCACGCGCAGGTCTTCGTGCAGTTTCCGCGTGGTGTGCAGATGAGTTAGTCGGATATTTAAAATCTTGGGGGCTAGCGAGGAATTCAAAGTCTTGGTACAAAAATTTTAAATTTCCGCCTCAGGTACATTTTTCGGAAAGCATCGGCTAATACATGTTACACGGAAATATATCACCCAATGCTTGGGGGCTAGTATTACCTGCCGCACTTCCCGTGCTTGGCGAAAAATCCTTCAGGCTGACCTCCAGGTCGGCGAGTTCACGCACCTCCTCGTCCGGTTTACCCCACACTTTGTTCAGCATGGCGGAAACTTCCGCGTGACGCTGTGCAAGGGTGAGCTTTTGAAAGGACGGAGTTGGTTCGAGGTGGACTCGAGTCGCGTTGGTTACTTGAAGGAGCTTAGCCTTTTGCTCCTGTTCCTCTTCGCCCGCGAACGCGGAGCTTGGTTGATCTGGTGGAGGAATTGGTGAGAGGTCCCCTTGGCGGAGTCGCCATGATGAGCGGGGTCTTCGGGAAGGTCATCAATGTTGATGATATCCTTTGGATCCGGCTTGGAGGTGGATGAAGCTTTAGGCGGAACTTCAACCTCAGGAGTAATGGGAAAAGAAGCCGGAGATGGCTTGGTTCTCCTCGTAAAGGTCTTTGGGGCCTTGGGGGGCTGGCTTCCTGAGCTTCAAAAAACATACAAGTATAAGAGCGAGGACTTGGGTCTCGGAAGTGAACGTTTACCCGGAGGGTTTGAAGAAGTGCTCGGAAGCAGGCTGCCCTCTGTTGCTGGTATTAATTAGCGAGAGGCGCTTCTTTCCGCCTCCAATTCCGGCAGCCGCAGTGCTGAGCACTTCGCGGCGCGCTTCGCACGGGGGCTGGAAGGTGCTGGCTTCTTCCTCTTAGCGGGCGGGAAGTCTCGGGAGCTTCCGCCTCTGATGCGGCTTCCGGGTCCGCGTTGCTGGTGGATGGGACTCGGAGGAGAGTTCCGAGTTCATGTTCCTCAAGCGCCTCGAGCTAGTACAAAGTTAAACACTTAGATGAAAAAAGTGAGGAAAAACAATAGACCAAAGTCAAGACGTACCGCGGTTCCGGATCCATTTGTGTGGATGTCTTTGTTGCATACGTGAACATGGAGTTCACGTGAAATCTTGATGAGGACCCGGATCCTTTTGTCGAGGGCGTCGGCAGAAAGATTATCTTCGGTGGCGCGCATTGCGTCGCGCCCGTGTATTCAAACATCAGGCGGTCCTCGTGTTGCAGCGGTTGGATCCGCTTGGTGAACCAGACAAGGTTAAGTCCTTCCCCGTCAGCCCCTCCTCCGTGCTTGCGATCCGCCTGACAGCGGTCAGTGAGGCGAATCGGAGAAGTGAGGGCAGTGCGTCCATGACGGAAGCTCGTTGGCGGGGCAGTTCTTAAAAGCCGGAAGTTTCTTTTCGCTCGCGGGTCGGAGACGTCCTTCAGATAGAAGAAACCCGCAGACCAGTACCTCGCGGACTCGTGGCGGTCGGTTGGGGGTAGACGCGGCCCGGGCGGAGCATAAAAGTAATGGATCCGCATGTGGCGAGTTCGCGACGCCGGATCTTCTTGACAGAAAAATATTGGAACAGAGATCTCGGGGATACCCGGAGATGGCCTTGCAGAGGGCGACGTGGTTGCTGATGGCGAGCACGCTGTTTGGAGATATGTTGTGGGGTTGGAGCCCATACGTCTTCAGAATTCCAAGAAAAGTCTGAAGGCGGAAATGAAAATCCGCGCTCCACCAATGCCTTAGTCAGCACCATCTCATCGTCCCTCGGAGCCGGAGCAAGTTCATCCGGAACTGACCTCCAGCTTCCGGTTGCGAAAGCCCTCCGACTCGAGGTTCTTTAGCTCCATCTCTGGTAGTACAGGGCCACCATTTTCCTTTAGCTTCGAGTCTCGCGAGCTTTGTGACCTCTTCCACTTGGGGCTCTTGAACCGCTCCGGAGGTTTTTCCGGAGAGCAGAGGTTCCCTCCGCTTCCTTGCCGGAATCCTTTGAAGGATCCAGCTGATTGGAATAAAGGGAGGAGGGGCGGAGGAGATTGGGGTCGCCATGATTGGTTCCGAGGTCGGAGGTGGAGTCGTTGAAGACATCTGAAGAAAAAGAGTTTGGCGGAAACTATCTTTAGTCGGATCCCACATCGTCTTCCCAAAATTCACCCCTACCAACTACGGCGTAAGTGAGGCTCGAAGACTTACCGTAATGGCGAATGCGGTGGCCTGAGTTGACCGGCGGCGAGTTTTCCGCGCGGAGGCTCGCTGGAGTTAAGAACACGAAAACTCTGCGGTGGTGAATTCGCTCCGTGAAGCTCCGGCGACTTTTCCCAGGATCCGGTGCGGCGGAGGAAGAGCTCGCGGCGCTCAGAGAGGTGAAAAGGGGTGAATGAAGGTAAGGGGCCTCGACGGTGGATATTTATAGGCTGAAGGGATAAGATTCGTGCTCCGCATCCTGTGGTCGGAACGCAAGCGCCGCGCCGTTGGATGCGTGACACGTGTCCCAAACCCTAACGGTAAAAATGGCTAGAGATAAGTTACCGCGGATATCAAAAATGGCGCCAGAATTGGCGGAACCGTTTGAGTCTTTTAAGATTCCGGGTAATTGCGTGAGAGAGAGTTAGCTACCATTCGTGAGCAGGGAGTAACCCGGAAATGTTCTTTGAATGTCGATGGATGAAGTCCCGCAGGATGGGAGCATTTTCCGACTGAAAGTTGGGAAAAGAAGAAAATGCAAAGTTGGAGCTCTTCAAGTTTCTCCGCGTTACCAACGATGTCGGAAACTTACGGCAAAAGCATGGCGGAAACTGCAGGCGAAACTCGGAGAACTCGGGCTGTTGTGGGTATACTTCATGGGTGTACCATCGACGGTGCCTAGATCCGGCAAGCCCGGGTGGCCCACAGACGGTGATGAGGCATGTGGCCCATCGGGCGGCCCGCTTGCTTGATCCGACGGAAGATGTCCGCCAGAACAGAAGCCGGATCCGACCGACCTTGGGAGTAACCCGATCCATGGAGGCCCGTGAGGAACCCGGATCCGGTACGACATGTATGGAAGGCGGATCCGTGACGTGCACGACAAGATGTTGTACCGTAGTTAGGCTATCTGTAATCCGGCTAGGACTCTCCATGTAAACCCTAGATCCGTGCGCCTTTATAAGCCGGATCCGGAGCCCTAGGGGCACAACCACAACCATTGTAACAACGCGCAAGCGCCCAGATAATTCCAGACAAGCAGCAGTAGGCCCTGGCATCGTGCAGGTGTTCCGAAGCTGGGTAACTCGCGTACCACCGTCCCGTGTGCACTCCGCCCTATGGCCCCTACTTCTTCTCCCCCTCGTGAGGATCCCTCCTCCGAGGTATTGTCGATTAGGCAACGACACCACTCGCTTGGATGGGAGTACGGTTGCACTCGGAGCATAGGGCGCTCTGCACTGTTCTATGGCTGAACCAAATCGCTTCCCCATGCCAGCCATGCCACTTTTCCGACTCATAGCTTCGATGGTTTTCCAACTGGTCAACGAGGAGTTCCTTCAAGCTCTTCCCAGTTTGCTGCGCTTCTGGTCTTGCAATTGCGCTCCTCTCAGGTTTTGCCCCAACTCCACCATCAAATCATGACCCAACTTCACCATTTGCACACAACATCCGCCCCCTATCGCGAGCGGCTTGCCGTCTCACTCTAGCGAAATCTTATGATGGAGTCGAGGATGTGTGAAGTGGCGATGGTGCTGCAGGTGATGACCACTCAAGCCATCACAACTCCAATTCACACTTATCCTATCTTCGATATGTCTCTTCCAAGACAATCAAGTTCATCATCGACAAATGCAACTCTGGATCGAATTCACTTGGGAAAGGATAGGAATGTGGCAAGCCTGTAGAGCCTTGATGAATTTTGAGTTGCTAAAGGAGTTGATTGGTTCGTTGACTCATTCTTCTCTGTGGCGGGAGCAGGTCGAGGAATTGGTTCTGAATCTTGCATCATCTTCAAGAAAACTTCGAAGGCGCGGCTCTCTTCAAGATTGTTAATCCATTGTTCCAAGTCGTTTTGCAGAGATCTCAATGTAGGCCACGATCCTGAAATGCAAGCGTAAGAACACGTTACAACACAATGGTGGCCTATCCGAGTTCGCTCAATCATCATCAATGACCCTCCCGCACATGAGCTTCCCCGTTCCGTCAACTCAAAATACAAGTATCAAACCAACGCTTTGCATTTAGGCAAGCAGTAGCAGCAACAACGCTAGTAACCCTGAGATAGGGTTCTGGCAACCCCGGTGAGACTCTGCCAGAATTCCTAGAAGACAGATCCTGAAACCATAAAATATTCCATGACTCAGGGATGTCTCCTTATTCCTAATCTCAGTGGCCAGGTCGTTGGTTGTGCTGAGTCAGTGCTCACTTGCAGATCTTGGGAGGAGGATGATGGGGAAAGTGCTTGGGATTTTTTCTTTGGACAAATTTGGGAGGGCGATGCTACCCCATAAAATAGGGTTTCCCCACCTACTTTGTGGTTTCTCTCTTCAGTAATGGTCTAGATTATACGATATCTTCTCGCTAGTCGTTGCATCTTGGCTCCATATTATTTTCTTGTGTCACCGACAGACAAAGTCATCCTCCAATTGAACATCCTTTGGGGTCACTGGAGTTCTCTTCCAAGGCCCCTCCTTGAGCATATCCTTGCTCGATGTGATGTGGTGGACAAGGCTCGTGGTCGGGGCAAAGGGTGTGGTGGTGCATGCACCAAATGGCAGTAAAACCAGCCTCAATAGCCCCCTCATGCGTTTGGTTTTGGTTACCTAGCTATGCAGTAGCCTCCACCAAATCATATGTTGCCACCCCTGGGAAGAATCCATTTGGATTTCCTCCTTATCAACTCCATCCCTAGAAAAAATTTGGTAAATATCCTCCCCAATAGATCTATCCAAATCAGTACCCAAATCAGTGGAAACCTCCTGCCCTTGCCAACAATATTGGCCACAACAGTAACAGCTGCCTCAGAGGTCTGGTGGAAACCGTCAACAAGGGAAGTAAAAAAGAATCAAGATAAGGAGAAAGATGAGGTGAGATCTACATGTTCTAAAAAATCTATAGAAGGTATGCCAAACTCTGCTCCTAGTGGATCTGGTAATGGTGCAACTGATAAGGTGGAGCAGTATGTTGAAGTGATATGTTATAATTGTGGGGAGCCAGGATATAACGTAGTTGCCTCGTCTTTCCCAAAGACTTTTTTCATCTATATCTCTCTTGATCATGAAGTGGATATTTGCCCAGTCAAGAAACAACTGCAATAACTAGCTAAATTTGTTGGGAGTGCAGTTCTGGCCTTGGGTTTTACCACATTGAATTACCTTTCCCAGTTAACCCAACCCCAACTCCCAAGAACATTGGTCTAGTTTACATTGACAAAGGTGAAATCTCCAAGGAGTAGTTGTACCAAGGATTAGCTACCGTCTACAGAACACTTTGGCCCTGGCAGATTAGGCAGTTGGGTGAATGGAAGTATCTTGTTAAATTTCCTCCCCATCTCAAGGTACATGAAATTTTTGGCTACCCTGGTTTTGGGCTCCCTAAGGAAGGGTGTTTTTCAAAGTCATGTTTCAAGTGGCATTCCTGACTACTATGCTGACCATCACGAAGTCTGGCTTCAAATTAGGGGTTTGAATCAGGACTGGTGCAAATGGCCCACTTTGATGCAATTTGTTACTGGTTTTGGTATTGTTGTTGATGTCAATTGGTATGTGATGTTTAGAACTTCTACTGAATTGTCATGGTCAAGATCAAGTGCATAGATCATAGTAGGATCCCTGCAACAAGAATTTTAGAAATTGAGGGTGTGCTATTCCAGATCAAACTTGGTGTGGAAGGGCCTTCTAGCGTGGTTTAACTAGATGAGAGTGTTGATGACATCCCTCCTCCACAGCCAGAGGATAATAGTGATCACAATGTAGACTCTCTTCGTTGTAAAGGAGATATAAGCATGGACACTGATAACACAAAACAAATGTCTGACAGGGAAGATTCTAGTGACGGGAATGCAACTTGTGATAATTCTGTTGCTGGAATAGAAAATACCGTGTACATTGCTCCTTTATCTGCTAGGGTGCATGAAGTAACTCACATGTACATGGACAAGATGGATTCTCACTCTCCTAGACCTAGTATGTTGAGTCCTATTGATGGGGACTTCGAAAAGGAAACGGTACTCTCCTAGATCAATCAAAAGATTGTGGATGATTCTTGTGTCGGTCTTATTCAATAAATGGAACTCTTGCCAATGAGGAGTTCTTTTACACAAACCTAATAGCGACTCCTTCCAAAATGAAGTCACTCACCCTACTCACCCCTTCCCTCTTAAAGCTATTGAGAAACTAATCAAGGTTGCAACTCAAAAATGGGCCCTATGTGTGGTACTAGACCGAGTTCTCGCTTCATCAACAATGAATGTAAAACATTGTTGCAGGTGGCTCAAGAATTGGCAATAAAGAAGACCCTGGAAAAAGTCATCGCTGCTTCTTCAAAACTAAAAGGTATATCTCAACAAAATCCTTTTGATTTTCTATCTACTCATAAATTAGAAAACATAGCAAAAACTATTGGTGTTCACATACCCTCTTTATAAATATGTACCTCTAATGATTCTTGTTTCTACCCCAATTGAGGCGGATTTTCCTGATGCTATAGGTTGGTCTAAAGTTACTAAGAATAGGGGTAGCAAGCACTCAATGAAAAGTGGGTTATCATGAATATCTATTTTTGGTATCCAAGTGTCATTCAATCCCTAGGTAGAAACACCTCCCACATGGAACTTTTCAATAAAACTCATCCTAGTATTGTTGGTTTTCAAGAAACCTAAAAAAGAGGTGATAGGTGATAGCTACTTGAAATCTTTGGTATGCAATAGAATATTTGAATGGAATTATATCCCTGCCATTGGCTCTACTGAAGGCATTGTGGTAGAAGTAGATATATGGGATGTCAAAATCTTCTCTATCTGTATCATTCTTAAGCTGAAGGAAGAATACATTGTCATTAGAATTATTACGGTGTATGGCTCTCCTTATGAGGATAGGAAAGAAGCTTTTATTTCTGAGTTACATAGTTTTGTTTAATTAATCACCATGGTCACAAACCAAAGTGACAAAAGTAATAGTGTCATTGATCATAAATGGAGTGACAAATTCAGTGCTTGGATTGAAATATGGAGTCTCCTTGAGGTAAAGGTTAGTAATAGGAAGTTTACTTGGGGTAACAATTGATTATGTCCAACATTTGTAGAGCTTTTATAATGTTGAGCTTGATCAAATTTTCCATTTAGCCTGATCTTCCTAGACTTGGAAATAACCTCACCCCCATTAAGTGGGAATCTTGGAGTGGTCAAGCTCCAAAACCAGCCATTTATAGGTTCGAAAAATGGTGGCTAATGAGATATGGTTTTAAGAGTCTTGCCATTGAAAACTAGAATTGATTTGTTTCTAGAGGTAATTCAGTTGAAATTTGGCAACAAAATTTTAGGAGATTTAGAAAATGGTCTAAAGGTTGGAGCAAGAACATCTAGTCTGAACTTAGAACCTTGAAAAATACATTATGGAAGAGTATGATAATTTAGATATCAAAGTCGAATCAACATAACTCTTTGTGTTTAAAAAAAAATTATAGAGAGATGCATGAGAGCATCTCCACCACCACCCCCCCCCCTGCCGCCATACGGCGTCCGACGAAGCCCTTTTTTGGCCCGTATGGGAGCACCGGCGCATACTCGGGAATGAGAGGCAGCCGACGCCTAGCCGTTCAACATATACTCCCCATTCACTTTTATGATATTAAATTTAAAATAACAAATCAACTACAATAATTTATTACAAATTTAGCAAAGCTTAGAATAGTTCAACATAGTAATAATTTAAGTTCAACAAAGCACACAAATAATTTAACTAATATGAATGAGAATGAATAGATAAAGAATCTAGGTTTCTGCTTTGCGTATCCAAAAATTCTCCACCAGATCATCTTGCAATTAGTGATGAGTATTTGTGTCTCGAACTTCTTGACGCTTGGCGAGAAAAGCAGCAGATGCAGGCGACACCTGATGATCAATATCTGCAGGAGGACCCATCCGTTCATACAGTTCAGTGTCGAACACTGGAAATTTCAGCTCTCTCGCAATGATCATGTTGTGCAATAACACACAGGAAGTCATGACCTCCCACATCTGATCTTTTGACCAGGTAAGAGCGGGGTATCGGACAATGGCAAATCTAGCTTGCAGCACACCAAATGCCCGCTTTACATCCTTCCTACAAGCCTCTTGCTACTAAGCAAACCAAACTTTCATCCCTCCAGGTACAGAGTTTGAGAGTGTCTTCACAAATGTTGACCGTCTTGGATAGATGCCATCAACCAGATAGTAACCCTTGTCATATTGGTGGCCATTGATCTCAAACTGCACCGGAGGAGCAGTCCCTTCAACATCCTTTTGGAACACATTTGAGCATTGCATCACATTGATGCCATTTTCCAAAGAAAGCATGCCAAATACAGAGATCCTGATCTGCCACTGCCTCAAGCACCACACCATACAGTCGATGCTTCCAAGCACCCAGAAAACCCCCTTTCTGTGTTTTGTGCCAAGATCCTAGTTGTGTCTTCTGCATTGGGTGTGCGTAAATACTATGACAATTGCCCTATAGAACATGTGCATGCAATCAATGGCTATGGACTCGGCCATGCGCAGGTAGTCGTCTTGTGTATCTCCAAACATTCCATATGCAAGCATCCGAAGGGTGAATGTGTATTTCTACATTGTGTAGAAACCAAGCAAGCTGACGGCATCTCTCTTAAGTTTGAAGTAGTCGATCTCCCTCAGATTCTCACTAATCTTCAAAAAGAGCTCTGGCTCATCCTGAAATGGCTGCGGAATATGATATCACCGTGCAATGGATCATGGGCGAAGTAGTCGGTCTAGAGCATGCATTGCCCTTCAATCCTCTACCTCGGCTTGCTCTTGCGGCTCCTCGGTGCGGAACCACCTATCCTGATCTTATCTTCATCGGTGATCATGGCTAGGAGGGCGACAAGGATCGGTAGTTGTTCTTCGTCCCCGATGGCTTCCTGCGCCGTGGTGGCGATGGTGACTTCCTCATCCATCAGAGCGGCGAGCACCTCCTCGTTGTCGGAGTCCATCACCTTTTCAAACCGCCAAACACCTATCGCGCAAGGTGGACGCAGGGTGGGAACAGAATGTGGGTCGGCGGGCTGACGGCGGGACGGATGATGGCAGGATGGGGCGGCACGGTAGTGCAGGTAGTGGGATAGTATATGCGGTGGCGGGGTGATTCCTATCGGAGACTACCAGCCAACATGGGCGAGAGGTGGTTGCGATGTTGATCTGCGTCGCGGGAGGGCGTCGCGAGGTGGGAAGGGCGGGGATTGGGAGGGATTTCTTTTAGTCTCGCTGACAGGCTGGCCCATGGCGTTATGTCGTCCATTTTATGCTCATGCTATCCCCCCCCCCCATGGATTTGGTTCGGCCTAGGGCTGGTAGATGATAACATGGGTTGCGCCGACGTAAAACCAAATTTTGGGGCACGTTTTTTTGTTGCTGACGCCCCCATTTGTAAGTTTTTGGCGCTTTGGGGAGGGGGCAAGTGGAGATGCTCTAACCTCTGGTTAAAGGAAGAGGTCAAAGCAAATCAAAGATCTAGATATAGAGATATACAAGATGGTGTGCAGTGGCCAACCAGAGAAAGAGAAAAATGATGGTGCATTCTATAGATGGGCCTGTAACATATGAGAATGGCATGTTAGGGATAGCAACTGATTATTAAAAAGAATCTATTTGAGAAAGAAGACATTTCTAGTTGCTCTTTACATGAGGAGTTTTTATCCCATAGTGAGAAGATTACACATGAACAGAACCAAACGCTTGAGGCCCCCTTTACTGAAGAGGATGTCAACAAAGTTGTTTTACTCCTATTCAGATGGGGTTCCTTGGCTTGATGTCCTGCCATTCCTTTTTATCAACATTTTGGGATGTTGTCGAATCTGACCTTGTGTATATGTTTATTGATTTTCACGATGGCAAACTAGATATTTAGAAGAATAATTTTGTTGTATTTGCTTTAATCCCAAAGGAGCCTCAGGATAGTAGCACAAAAAATCCAAGCCTATTAGTTTCTTAAACTATTCTTTTAAAAAATTTACAAAAGTCCTAACTAGCTAACAGATTAGCTCATCATGGGTATCATCACCTCCATAAATCAATCATCCTTCATTAAAGGCGGATTTATTTTAGAAAGTGTTTTCACTGCCCATGAAATTCTACATTCCATGGTTCAGTCCAAAGAACAAGGGATTTTTCTTAAACTAGGTTATGAAAAAGCTTCTAATATGGTCAATTTAGACTTCCTTTTAAACCTTCTTAAGAAGAGAGGTTTTGGGCCATAAACTATAGATTGGATCAAATCTATAACTCATGGTGACTTTGTTGGAGTCAAACTTAGTAATTTAAATACCAATTTCTTACTCACTGGAAAAAGTTTGAAACGGAGGGATCCCCTCTCTCCCCTCATTTTCAACCTTGTAGTTGATGTGCTCACTAGAATGTTGGTTAAATCCTCTAATGCAAACCTGATTATAGTTCTTTGCTCTGATATTTTCCCTGGTGGTGACATTTGTCATCAATATGTACATGACACCATCCTTTTGTCTGCAAAAGATGTTGAGCTAGCCACAAACCTTAAATGGGTTCTTACTTGTTTTGATCAAGTATCTGATATGAGAATTAACTACTCCAAAAGTTATGTTTTCTACTTTTGCTAACATTTTGGGTTGTGTTGTTGGCTCATTCCCATTAAATACATGGGAATTCCTTTACATTATGATAATCTTAGGAGAGAGGATGTTCAACATCTAATAGATAAAATCCTTTAAATAATTGCAGGATGGAGAGGCAAGTTTCTTTTTTATCGTGCTAGATTAACCTTGATAAAACCTGCTTGGCCAGTATACATGTTTACCTCCTATCTTTCTTTAAGTTCCCTAAATGGGCTCTTCATATCATCAACACCTAGATGGCTAATTGCCTCTGGAATGATTTTGAGGGGCATGTGAAACTTCATTTAGCTAATTGGAAGCTAGCGTGTAAAAACAAAGAGCATGGAGGTTTGGGTGTTCCTAATCTGGGTAATGTAAACCTCTGTCCGCTTGCATCCTTGGTTAAAATATACTCAAAGTTTGATGGCATTGGAGAACTATAGTAGATGCTAAGTATGACATAAATTCCCTCAATATCTTTTGTAGTAAAACTACTAACACCTCCCAATTCTTGAAAGGTGCTATGTGGGTTGTCCAAAGTGTCCAATTTGGATACAGATGGAAGATATATAGAAAATGATGTGAAGGTTAGATTTTATGAAGACACTTGGTGTGGCACTTCCCCCTTTGGATGTTCAATTTTTTGACCTTTATGTTCTTAGTAATGAATAAGGCAAAACTGTCCAACAGGTTTAGGATGGTTCTACCCTCAAATTAACCTTTGTAATGAACAAGACAAATATGGGATCTATGATTATATGTCCATTGCCAAATGTTGGGTAGCTAATTTATAAAATGCAGCTTTAAATTTAATTTGTGTTCCCACTTTGGTGTATTTGAAAATTTAGGAATGCCATTATCTTTAATGGTCAATCCTGGCTAAAATTTTGAATTCAACCAAGAGATGGAAGCTCGTCTTCAAAGAGTGCACAACGAAAAATGTGAACCAATTTTGTGGCGATGTGTCGAAGATCCTGCACCAAGATTTCCACCTGCTGGGGAGTTGAATCTTCCAGGAGAACTAGGAAGGGATGGAAATGAAGATCAAAGCTCACTCTTGCTAAGCCGGTAACCCATGGGACCTGGGCCACACCAACCTCAAGCTTGGAAGCATCCTCGTCGATCTCCCCTGAGTAGCCTATCCTCACTTGTTTTGCTTTTGCCTATGTTTAGCCGGTGTGGTTGCACTTTTGGCTTTGTTCTTAAGCTTTGGATTGTGTTGTTTCCCTTTTTTTTGGAGCAATCGGCAGGAGCACTGCCTTTTCATATAACAAGGGGAAAACAAACCACTATACAAAGATGGCATGTTTAGATTGAGGTGTAAAACTTGTCAGAAACCACCAAGCTAACAAAAAAAACTGCATAGTCAGGCTCAGCAGGTGTGATGCCCCGGAACCGGTGCCATGAGGATCCCAGCGAACCCGCCGAAATCCGCACAATATCGATTCAGAGACGCCCTCCGACACGACGTGCGCGAAGAATCACACACATGATGCCAAGAATTAACACGAGTGGTAACATTACAACAGGATTACAATAGAGCCCACAAGAAACATATATTACAACAACGACTCCGACGAGTCAAGATACAAATATACAATACAAAGATCCAAATCATACAGAAGATTGAATACGTCCGAGTACGGACAAGATACAAATTAAACTAAGAGTCCTCAAGATAACCAGTGGCGTTCATAACCCTGCCCAGGCCAAGCCGGAAGGGTAACCTTGCTAACGTCGTCTTCATCGAACATATCTTCATACCTGCCCGGTTATGTCCCAAAGCAGCAATAAGTACGGGCTCGTACTTAACAAGACTTCAGACGTATAATCATTCATCAACCAGTCGTGCTTTGTACTTGAGGCACGCTGGGGACTTAGAGGACGCAAGAGGAACATCATAGGAAATATGGTGGGGTTAAGCGGCAGCGCGCAAGCACTAAAAACCTATAGAGACACTCTACAACATTCGTCTATCAGAGAAGGTGATAGAGCGCACAATTAACAGTTCTATACTCTGCAAACATAACCCGACCGATGTGTTCCCCCCTCGCAAGGAAGTACTTACAAAGGCACTCACACAGTTGACAAGTTTTAACCATTTATTATTAGAGTTGCGCTAACTTACTACACAAGTTATTATGATTGAAGCAACAGGTGTAAGTTGTCTATGGTCGAGTCATACAGCTCCAAGTCGTCCATAACCGCGGACACGGCTTTTCGAAAAGATTTAACCCTGCAGGGGTGCCCAAATGTGCCCACACGCACGTTCAACTCCAAAGGCAAATGGCAAAAAGGTGGAGCATCACGTCTCGCACTTTCCTTCACGACAACAATGTCCAAAAAGCCACCTAACTAAGTTAAACCCGTATCGAAGTCCGGCCGTGCTCCGAAGCCGACTCAGCTATTGTGTCAGCGTACTAGGTGATCAGTGCCCAGCGGGATGACCACTTCGCAGCGGCTCCGCAACCTACGAACGTGCAAGAGACAACGGGGTATAAGGCCCCAAAAGTAACATCATATCATCTAACCAGAAAGAAACAAGCTTGCATGCTCGGGAGAAACAAAACATTCAAACTATTTGTGGCCACTTGACAAAGTTGTAGATTCAGGCAGTGGTCGAGGGGAGACTTGGTAAGCATACCCACGTGTGGTTAGAGCGCACAGTCTCGGAACAGATAACAAGAACTCGGGTCCTAAGTTATAAAGAAACACAAGTGAGCCATCATAAAATGAGCAGCTGACCCACCTGAATGGATCTTAGCGAACAAGAGGGGGGTGAATGGTCGCTAGGAAAAATTTTAGTCTTTTTAAATTTAAGTGCAATGCGGAAGTAAAGGTGATAGTTTTGGTGTTAGAGGTGATCCTAGTATGATCCTAGGCTAGTGCAACAAGCAAAGGAACCCAACAAGATAGTAAAGTTAGGGAGCGGGACAACCGGTGACATAGGCATCCCCAATGGGCCTGCCGAAGATGGTACCCGGGTTGAAGGCCCAGGATTCGAAGGATAAGAAGATCCGGAAGCCCAATTAGTGTTAAGGAAAGATAGAGTTGTATTAGGAAATATAGACTTGTAATCTTACGGACAGTGCGAAACCCTCCCGGACTCGTAACTTGTATATTACGAAACCCGGCTCCACCTCCTATAGGGGAGTCGAGGGAAAGAAAGGATCGAATCTATTGTCAACGGAACCCTAGTTTTTACAATCGTGAGTACTTTGGCTGAAACCTTGAGATCTACTTGCCCTCTACTTCTAGCAAAACCCTAGTCTACAATCGTAGGCATTGACAAGTTAATACATTGTCAATTGGCGCCGTCTGGGAACTAGAGGCTGCAAGGAGCTGATCTCGATGGCACGTCCAAATCGTCGACTTCGTCGGTAGCAAGCAATGCGATCGATCGAGGTAAACAAAAAAACTGATCTAGTCGATTTTATTCCTCACCCGCCCTCCCGTTTGGATGCATGTGCGTATCTGGAGGAGCCCATCGTCATGACGTTCGGAGAATTCCGATTTGGCGTCAACAAAGAAGGATCTTATCGTCTCGAAGTTCCGATCTCGTCGGAATTTTCAGCGATCGATTCTGACTTTTCATCGAGTGATGAAGAGTTTTCGTCGCCACGCTTCATCGACACCAAGGCAAGCGGAAAGCTCACCAAGATCTTCAGCGACATATCCTTCGAGTCGTCTGCGGACTCATAAGCAGCGACTCCGACAGCGTCGATAGCTTCAACTTCATCGATAAATCTGCTGCCATTGGAAAGGTCTTCACCAATCTCTATGATGGTGTCACCAATCCTGACAAAAATCAATATTCAAAATATCATCAAGTCTATGCAATCGAGGAGACAAACAGAGAAGAATCAGAGACGTCGGAGCCTTTCGACGATTTGGGAAACCCATACGTCGATCCCGCTGATCTCAGAAGAGGCCTAGGCACTAAATATGTCGGGACCACTCCTCGTATAAGAGTTCAGCTCCCCAGCAAGCGTGTGATAGAGCCGCAAGAGCCATGGATGGTTCAGAACCGCTGACCACAACCGCTACTGCGGAAGAATTGCAAGCTTATCAATATAGACTTGCTCGTGTGAGTAGGGAGTTGGAAAAACATACAGCTTCCCTGAACAGAAGAAAGGAGGCAGCTTCCGCATCAAGTAGGCGACGAGCAGAGCTAAGTGGACAATCAAGAACTTCGGAGATAGCCATAGAGAAGCTCGGAGGAGAGCAAGATCTCGGCCAAATATACCTGAAGAAGAGAGAGGAAATATAATTCAAAATCTCGACATGTCTTTCATGACGATTGATACAAGGGAAATATTATCCCGAAAACACCAGAAGCTGGGTACATGGCAATGCAAGCTTATATCCTTGCGTCTAGACCACCTCCTGGGGACCCGAGAGAAGCATTGTTCAACATGGAAATGGCAGGAGTCGGAGTCATGGGAACAGCGTTCGCAGCTACACCTCCCGAAGGAACTGAAGGCAAAATAGTCCACGGCCCACGACAGCAGTGCAAGATCCACCAAGGACAAGTGGAGCAAGAGATACAGCAGCTCAAGCAAGGGTGGATAGAGCGCGACAAGAGAGAAGAGAACATCGGCATTCACCGAAGTTGCCGATGAAGATATGTGCGGGCTCCCGTGCTTTACGAGACGGGTTCGAAAAACTCAAGTCCCGTCAGGGTTCAAGCTACCCAAAAATTTTAAGAAATTCGACGGCCTACAGGATCTTGAAGATTGGCTCGTTGAATATCTCGAGATGGTGAAGCTGATAGGAGGAACCAGGGCAACAGCCATGCAGAGCATCCAAGTACATCTGAGTGGAGCCGCACGATCCGGATAAAGAAACTTCCCGGTTCCATCGACAACTGGGATAGTTTTGAGGACATCTTCGTGAAGAATTTCCGATCCACCTGCAAGAAGCACCACATCGAAGAGTTGAGGGCGTGTAGACAGAAACACGACGAATCAATGCGAAAATATATACAGAGGTGGAATATCATTAAAAACTCGGCAGAGGATATATCTGACGAGAGGGCAATAGATGCGTTCATAGAAGGAATTCGACAAGGAGATTTCGTCGAAGACCTAGGGAGAACCAACCCAAAAACAATATCAGCACTGATGGAAATAGCAAACAAGTGGGCAGATGGAGAAGATGCTATACACAACAAGCGACATAGGTCACCACAGAGGACCGCAAATTTTTCAAATAGAAGGCGATTCTCTCGCCAGTTCTACAGTAATGATGCTCCTGGCCACATATCGGCTGGTTTCCGAGGAAACTTGGAGGAAATAATCGAGATGATTACCAAGAAGTAATGAGAAACAAGGACAACAGAGAGACTTCCGTAGCACAGGAAAAATAGTGGACCACGGTTTGAGACCTTATGTGTCTCCCGAGGAAATGATGAATCGACCATGTCAGATGCACTTCTATCTACAAATAAAAAGGCAGATACATCTCCAAAAGACGTCGCAATTTCCAGCAATGTTGCGGCCGCAGGGATCGCCAACGCTCAAGCAATGAATAGAAACCCCCAGGGGCCAAGGAGCGAGATACATCTTCCACCTCCTCCCGCAATTACGGATGAAAATCGGCATCAGCTCAGAATAGCGGCAGCACCACACCCACCTCCATATGTTGACCCTAACTCCAATGGTGCGGTCTCGATGATTCAGAAAGCTAGGCCATCTAACGGGGCGCAGTAATTTCGCGACAAGTGTTCATGCAGAGAAGATGCCTCCACCAACATCAGTACCTAAATTGGTCGGGACAGGACATTGGCTTCACAATTGCGGATCACCCGCAGCAAGTTCCTCGACCGGGACAATCTGCACTTATCTTACCCGCAGTAATTGCTGGTTTTGATGTGTCGAGAGTCTTTATAGATGGTGGCAGCAACTTAAACCTTATGTACGCAGATACACTAAGGAAGATGAACATATCACTGGCAAATCTAAAACCAACTGATACACGTTTCCACGGGATCACGCCAGAGGCCAAGTTATCCGTTGGGCAAGATCAATCTCGACGTTCAGTTTGGGACCCGAGAAAACAGGATAGAGAACCTGGAGTTTGAAGTTGTGGACTTCCCGTCGCAATATCACGCCTTGTTGGGATGACCAGCATATGCCAGGTTTATGGCGGTACCTCATTACACATACTTATTGTGGAGGTTGCCTGGACCTAAGGGACCAATCACAATTAAGGGAAGTTTCGCGCACTAAGTGCGACAAAGATTTTCATCGACGGAAACTTTCGGGATGCAAGAAGAATATATGGCACCAAGGCTCACTAATTATGATGTGTTGCCAGACACAAGGCCACTCAGGGAACCAACCTTTAACACCGCTAAGGATTCAAAAGAGGTGATTCATCAGACGGACCAAGAAACGACGTCCATTGCAACAAATATGGACCCCATAGGAAAGCGCGCTCGTCGAGTTCCTCCGTGAGCACTCAAATCTTTGCATGGTGTCCAGCTGACATGCCGAGTACCCAGGGAACCAAGCACCACCTAAACTTGGATCCATTGCGAGACCAATCAAACAACCTTTGCGGCGTTTTCAAACCAAACCGCAAAGCTATGCTATCAGAAATAGATCGACTCAAAGATGCTGGTTTTATTAAAGAGATATCTACGAAGCCACATGGGTAGCTAACCCGGTGATGGTGCCGAAGAAAAACACGAAAGTCCTTCGATGTCGACTTTACGTGTCTCAATAAACATTGTCCAAAGGATCACTTTCCTCCCCAAGGATCGATCAAATCATCGACTCCGGCAGGATGTGAACGTCTTTCCTTCTTGGACGCGTACTCGGATTATAACCAAATCAGATTAAAAGAAGATGATGAAGCCAAGACAGCGTTCATAACACCTTACGGCGTGTTCTGCATAACAATGCCCTTTGGTCCGAAAAACGCGGGCAACATATCAGCGGATGATGCAGAAGTGCCTTGCAACACAGATTGGAAAAAAATGTACAAGTCTACATTGACGATGTCATCATAACATCAAAAATGGGGACAACGCTGATCGAGGATTTGAAAGAAACCTTCGATAACCTTGACAAATTCAAGTTGAACCCGACAAGTGCTCCTTTGGTGTTCTATGGAGAACTTCTCGGGTTCTTAGTATCAGCAAGAGGGATAGAGGCCAATCCAGATAAAATCCAGGCCATCGTAACAATGAGGAAGCCGACAAAGTTGGAAAGAAATACAACACCGACGGGCGAGTGGCTTTAAGCGATTCGCAGTGCTGAGAGCACCGTTTACATTGATCAAACAAGAGATAAATTTCAATGGAACGAGGAAGGTATAGAGCCTTCGAGAACCTCAAGCGCACAATACACCACCAATCTTGGTGGCGCCAAAGAGAAAGAACCCTCCTGTTATACATCGCAGCCACACCTCGGTGTCGCACGCTCTAGTAGTCGAAAGGGAGGAAGAAGGAAAACTCCATGGAGTACGAGGCCAGTATATTTCATCAGTGAAGTATTATCGCCTTCAAAACAGCGGTACCCGCAATACCAGAAGTTGGCGTATGGAGTGTTTACAACAGCAAGAAAATTGCGACACTATTTTTCCGTGCACCCGATAATAGTGGTCAATGAGGCTCCTCTATCAAATATATTAAACAATCCGAAGCACGGTCGTGTCTCCTTTGGGGAATAGAGCTTTCCCTCGGGACATCACGTACGAAAAAGAAAGCAATAAAGTCGCAAATCTTACCATTTCATCAGTGGATGGAGCTACAAAATACAAACAGATCATCGAGAACCTGGACTATGAACTTTGATGGGTCCAAAAGGTTGAAGCGCTGGAGCAGGCGTGATACTACTATCACCTGAAGGCGACAAATTAAAGTATGTTCTACGGATGATGTTCCCAAACGCGTCTAACAAAAGGAGAATATGAAGCTCTCATACATGGGATGAAGATGGCGAAAGCTTGTGGTGCAACCCGACTAAAAATCTTTGGCGACTCACATGGGCTCAGCAGTCATGAATCAATGTGATGCAGTCAATGAGAGTATGATGGCATACAAGGAGATGTATAATGAGCTCGAAAAGTTGTTTGATGGATGCGAGGTAAATCACATCAGGGAGCAATGATGAAGCCGATGTTCTTGCAAACATCAGTGCGTTGTCTCGCAATTCCTCCGCGTGTTTTGGGAAGAAATAAGCGAGAGATCCACAAAGCCGACGAAACCAAAGAAGAAGGAGAAGGATGAAAAACCCTCGGGCATTACAAAAGAATCACCGGAAGAAGAAGAAGAGGAACATGAGTTAGTCATGATGGTGCAAATTCCATGGATGCAGGCGTACATATCATACATCCTAAGGAAAACAATACCCGACGATCCAGTTGAAGCAAGGCGAATAATAAGACGTTCTAAAGCCTTCACTATGGTCAAAGGGGAGTTGTACAAGCGAAGTATTTCGGGTGTGCTCCAGAGATGCGTCACACCCGAAGAAGGAAGGATAATACTGAAAGATGTACACGAAGGAATATGTGGGCATCATGCAAGCAGTTGAGCTATTGCGGCCAAGGTTTTCAGAGCAGGATTTTATTGGTTAACAGCAATTGAGGACGCGAAGTAAATAGTGCGAACTTGCGACGCGTGCCAGAGATTCGCCGCAAAACCTCATTCCCCGGCAGCAGAACTGATGCCAATCCCGTTGTCTTGGCCCTTTGCTCAATGGGGTCTCGATATGGTGGGAAAATTACACAAAGCTTCGCCAGGAGGATATGAGTATATGCTCGTTGTTTCGACAAATTTACCAAGTGGATAGAAGCAAAGCCGATAAATTCACCGGACGGCGCGTCGGCAATCAAGTTTGTGAAAAGCATTGTTTTTCGATTTGGAGTCCCTCATAGCATTGTCACAGACAATGGCAGTAATTTCACATCCAAGGAGTTCAAAGCATACTGCGCAGAAGTGGGCATCAAATTGAGTTTTGCGTCTGTCGCACATCCACAGACCAACGGTCAAGTCGAGAAAGCCAATGGTATCATTTGCAATGGTATCAAGAAACGCCTGTTAGGACCATTGGAAAAAGCTCGACATACTTGGCCAGAGGAGTTGCCAAGCATGTTGTGGAGCATCCGAACAACACCAAATACAGAACACGAGATGTTTCCTTCCATGGAGCAAGCAAAGATGCCGATAGAAATAGAGCATGATTCTCCAAGAGTTACAGAGTATGATGAAGAAATTTCCAGAAGAGCTTTGGAGGATGATGTCGACGCGCTCGATGAGGCTCGAGATGAAGTGTTGTCACGAGTCGCCAAATACCAACAAGACCTAAAAAATTACCACAGTCGACGATTGCGACCAAGATCTTTTCAAGTTGGAGATTTGGTTTTGCGGCTCAATCAAAAAGTCACGAAAAACTCGAGTCGCCGTGGCTTGGCCCTTACATCATCACAGAAGTAATTGAAGGAGGAGCATACGGAATCAAGGACAAGAAGACGGGAATCGCGAGCCAAATCCTTGGAACGTGGCGCAGCTCAGCGTTTTACGCTAGAAGCCAAAATATAGTCTCCTTTGTAAACATACAATGTCCTGAAACGCCCGGAGTTTAGACGCACTCTTTTCCTTTTTCGGGGCACCGAGTGGGGCCGAGAAAGGTTTTTAATGAGGCGGACTCGCGGTGCTGCAATATAATAAAGATAGTGGAGTTATATATCTTTTCGACAGACTCGGGGGCTTGCACCCAATAGATACAATATATATATACACAATGTCGACGAATACAACTTGCAAAATATCTCGCCTTGGTGCAAAGCACCTCGCAAAAAAAAAAGGTGGCGCAAAATAAGTGATCAACAAAAAGCTCGGGGGCTCACGCCCGCAAAAATAGTACACAATATAATTTATCTTGCCTTGGGACGACCTCGCATTATAAAACAGAAAACATCGCCACCAAAACGCCCGGGGGCTTGACAATGAAAAACAAAAAGCTAGTGACTTTACAATATAGATTATGTTTACAACATACAGGATACAATTCTTGAGAAGCAAACCTTCAAGGGTTGCCCAATATATTATCTATCGTCAACCGCTCATTATTTATAGCACGAGTACTATGTTCAGCATAATTACCCTTCACGAAGAATTCGGCATCCATCCGAAGAAGCTCATCCATCATGTCTTCTGCAACAGGGGCCACAATGTCGTCATACTTGCTGAAGTTCTTCCTCCTTTTCGCCATCTTGGCAAGCACTTAGGAACAATTTGACCCACGTCCAACTTTTTTATCATAATCATAGCAAACCTTGCGCCAGACAATCAGCCCGCACAAAGCCATGGATTCGGGGAGCATCCCGAAACTTTTCCATCAGAGCAGGAAGGGTCTCTGGCATTTTGTTACGTGGAAACATGGTGTTGTAGACCAGAGACAAGGTTCTTGTACAGAAGTCGAGAAATTCGCGGACCCGAAGCGCGCGATCTTGAAATCTGACGATTTGGCGGGTACGATCAGGTGAGCCCCAAAAATTAGAGCCATGATCCCGCGCAAGTCTAAGAAGCGCATTGGAACGAGCTTCGACACGATCATCTTCGGTAGCAGTGTCCAAGAAATAACCTATTTTGAAAGAATCAGAGAAGACAAGCAACAGAAAAAAGAAGTATGATTAAGTTAACAAAGCACACCTGCCATATCCAAGCTAGCATCCGTCAGCAGTGAAGCATGAAATTTTCTCGAGAAGAGCTGTAACAGCCTCGCAACCGCGGTCTCCTTTTCAGCTATAGCATCTTGAGCTCATACGCAATCTTTTCCTCTCAAGATTTTCGAGACTGCTCCATGATCATAAGTGACTGTTTTTCGTGGAGGCTGTGGCTCTCTTCAAAATCTTCGTGAACCTTTACTCGACGAATCTTCAATAAGTTCGGCAGCAACAGGTATTTTCTTCAAACGGGATGGAAGGAAAAAACTTCGAAGGACCAGGAGCAGTTGTATTGAAAAATCGAAAAATAACAGTTTCGACATCAATCATCAAGCAAAGATAGATTTCCATTGATTCTCAAAGTATGTACATAGATATTACAAAAGAAGGATCACTAGCGAACCACTGAAGCAGTTGCCGACAAAGCTACTATGGTGACAGCGCCAAAAGAAAGTAAAAATTAAAAGAAAAGACAAGGTGGTCTACTTGACCTCCGGTTTCGACGAACTGGGAGCAAGAGCAGGATCATATCCAAGGTGGGCAAGAATTTTCTTCGAATTGGGTTTGGCCGCCTTAATCAGCGACTGCCACCTCTTCGTTTCCATCTCCTCCGTGCCGCCAACTCTTGCCCAGTCGATTTCTTGTTGGCTCTCAGCAACCAAGGCATTGTACCTTCAACACCAACTTTCAATCCCTCTTGGCGAAGAGTCCAAGTTTTTCTTAAGAGAAGCACTTGGCGAGAGCAACAAAAGTTGCGGGTTCCTCCTTCTTCTTGAAAAAATATGGGAAAAGCCGCGACAGGCCAATCTTAGCTTCAGAAAGGCCGTCACGGGCCTCATCACCATGGATTTCAAGAAGAGAAAGGGCGTCGAGGAGTTGGTCACCTTCAGGGCTCTCTAGCTCATACTCTTGATTTGTTCTCCCTGAATAAAGTAAAAGAGAGTTGATTAAACGAAAAGGGGGACAAAAACAACTCAAAGAAGCAATGAGAGTCTAGGTACTTACTAATAAAGCGTCGAGTTTGTGATTCCAATCGACTAAGGATTTCTTCTACGCGAGCAGAATGCTGAGCTATATTTTCGCTCAGAGCATTTTTTGTGTCGTCGAGTCTTTTCTGAAGATCTTCGACGGTAGTAGCATCTGCTTCAGCTTTCATGCGAGCTTTTTCGCTTTACTCTAACTCCGCAGCAAGAGCGTCAGCGCGTTTGTTGGCTTCCGCAAGTTTTTCTGCCATCATAAGACAGACAAGTAAAATATTGTAGCACAAAATAGTGACAGAATATACTCGCCAAGGAAAGACAGACAAAAAAAAAGAGGGTACCTTCAAGATTGGCGGCATACTGCGGTGATAAATTGGGTACCGAAACGGATAAGCTCCTTCATGAAAGGCTAAAGAAAAGATCATAAAAATGGGATCAATAGAGGAAGTGAAAAGTTCGACATCACGAAGAAACAAGAAGGAAAAAGTTCAGAGAAATGAAGTCAATATAAGAGCAAAAAAGATAACTTACTTCTTCCATTAAAGGAGTCGAGGTACAACCCATTAACATGGGAGGTTCCCTGGTTAGCTCTACCCTAGCCCTCTTCGGTGAAGGAGCTTGGGGGCTTGCAGCTGGCGTTGGATGCTCTTTGTTCTGATGAGGGGGGGAAGTTTCATCGCCATCGGGCTGAGCTTCGGAAACAACTACGGTACGGGACGTGCTCGTTCGAGCAGTCGCGTCAATAGGAGCCTTCTTCATCATCACTACAACAAATAAAGTGACAAGATAAGAAAGCATTTCGAAAGAGTATCGAGAAGAGACAAAAACAGTGCAACAAGAACTTACGAACTGACAAGAGCAGCCTCGTAAAGGTCGATAGCCTTCTTCCCAGCACCAGGTGCAGGTTCTCCGGCATGAGCAGCATCAGCTTTGGAGGTGCCGGAATCGACAACTTCATCCCTTTTCCTTTGTTCTTTGGAGAAGCAGGCGGAGGAGGAGAAGGTGTCGATGAAGTGGCCTCGGCCTCAGCGTCCTTTTCAGAGGATGCCGCGGATTTTTGAGAACCCGCGACTTCACTTTCAGGGCGAGTGATACGTCTCCAACGTATCGATAATTTCTTATGTTCCATGCTACTTTATTGATGATACCTACATGTTTTATGCACATTATATGTTGTATTTACGCATTTTCTGGAACTAACCTATTAACAAGATGCCGAAGAGCCATTGTTGTTCTGCTGTTTTTGGTTTCAGAAATCCTAGTAACGAAATATTCTCGGAATTGGACGAAATCAACGCCCAGGGTCCTATTTTTGCACGAAGCTTCCGAAGACCGAAGGGGAGTCGGGGGCCACGAGGTGGCCACACCATAGGGCGCGCGGCCCAGGCCCCGGCCGCGCCGGCGGTGGGGCCTCGCGCCGCCTCTTGACCTGCCCTTCCGCCTACAAATAGCCTCCGTCGCGAAACCCCCATCGAGAGCCACGATACGGAAAACCTTCCGGAGACGCCGCCGCGAATCCCATCTCGGGGGATTCGGGAGATCGCCTCCCAACTGCCGGAGAGGGATTCATCTCCCGGAGGACTCTACACCGCCATGGTCACCTCCGAGTGATGAGTGAGTAGTTCACCCTGGACTATGGGTCCATAGCAGTAGCTAGATGGTTGTCTTCTCCTAATTGTGCTTCATTGTTGGATCTTGTGAGCTGCCTAACATGATCAAGATCATCTATATGTAATTCTATATGTTGTGTTTGTCGGGATCCGATGGATAGAGAATACTATGTTATGATGATTATCAATCTATTGTTTATGTGTTGTTTATGATCTTGCATGCTCTCCGTTATTAGTAGAGGCTCGGCCAAGTTTTTACTCTTAACTCCAAGAGGGAGTATTTATGCTCGATAGTGGGTTCATGCCTTCATTGACACCGGGACAGTGACAGAAAGTTCTAAGGTTGTGATGTCTTGTTGCCACTAGGGATAAAACATTGATTCTATGTCTAAGGATGTAGTTGTCGATTACATTACGCACCATACTTAATGCAATTGTCTGTTGCTTAGCAACTTAATACTGAATGGGGTTCGGATGATAACCTGAAGGTGGACTTTTTAGGCATAGATGCAGTTGGATGGCGGTCTATGTACTTTGTCGTAATGCCCGGATTAAATCTCACTATATTTATCATATCATGTATATGCATTGTTATGCCCTTCTCTATTTGTCAATTGCCCGACTGTAATTTGTTCACCCAACATGCTTTTATCTTATGGGAGAGACACCTCTAGTGAGCTGTGGACCCCGGTCCTATTCTTTACATAGCATACAATCTGCAATTGTTCTTTACTTTTTCTTGCAAACAATCATCTTCCACTCGATACGCTTAATCCTTTGTTACAGCAAGCCGGTGAGATTGACAACCTCACTGCTTCGTTGGGGCAAAGTACTTTGGTTTTGTTGTGCGATTCCACGTTGGCGCCGGAATCCCTGTTGTTGCGCCGCATCACATTTCGCCACCATCAACCTTCAACGTGCTTCTTGGCTCCTCCTGGTTCGATTAAACCTTGGTTTCTTTCTGAGGGAAAACTTGCCACTGTGCGCATCATACCTTCCTCTTGGGGTTCCCAACGGACGTGTACATCTACGCGCATCAAGCACTGCGCCGTCCGGGGAGATCAAGACACGCTGCAAGGGAGTCTCCACTTCTCAATCTCTTTACTTTGTTTTTGTCTTGCTTTATTTTATTTACTACTTTGTTTGCTGCACCTAAACAAAACACACAAAAATTAGTTGCTAGTTTTACTTTATTTACTTGTCTTGCTCTCTATATCAAAAACACAAAAAAATTAGTTACTTGCATTTACTTTATCTAGTTTGTTTTATTTACCGTTGCTAAAATGAATACCCCTGAAAATACTAAGTTGTGTGACTTCACAAATGCAAATAATAATGATTTCCTATGCACACCTATTGCTCCACCTGCTACTACAGCAGAATTCTTTGAAATTAAACCTGCTTTACTAAATCTTGTCATGAGATCAATTTTCTGGTGTTAGTATGATGCTGCTGCCCATCTCAATAATTTTGCTGAACTTTGTGAAATGCAAAAGTATAAGGATGTAGATGGTGATATTATTAAATTGAAAGTGTTTCCTTTCTCATTAAGAGGAAGCGCTAAAGATTGGTTGCTATCTTTGCCTAAGAATAGTATTGATTCATGGACTAAATGTAAGGATGCTTTATTGGTAGATATTATCCTCCCGCTAAAATTATATCTTTGAGAAGTAGCATAATGAATTTTAAGCAATTAGATACTGAACATGTTGCTCAAGCATGGGAGAGAATGAAAACTTTGGTAAAGAATTGCCCAACCCATGGACTGACTACTTGGATGATCATCCAAACCTTCTATGCAGGAATAAATTTTTCTTCGCGGAATTTATTGGATTCAGCTGCTGGAGTACCTTTATGTCCATAACTTTGGGGGGCGGCTACAAAACTTCTTGATGATATGATGATAAATTACTCTGAATGGCACACGGAAAGAGCTCCACAAGGTAAGAAGGTAAATTCGTTGAAGAAACCTCTTCCTTGAGTGATAAGATTGATGTGATTATGTCTATGCTTGTGAATGGTAGATCTAATGTTGATCCAAATAATGTTCCTTTATATTCATTGGTTGCTCAAGAAGAAAATGTTGATGTGAATTTCATTAAAAATAATAATTTCAACAACAATGCTTATAGGAACAACTCTGGTAATAACTATAGGCCATATCCTTCTGCTAATGGTAATGGTTATGGTAATTCTTATGGGAATTCTTACAACAATAATAGGAGTGTACCCTCTGGTCTTGAAGCCATGCTTAAAGAATTTATTAGTACACAAACTGCTTTTAACAAATCTGAGGAAAAGCTTGATAAAATTAATATTATTGCTTCTAGAGTTGATAGACTTGCCTCCGATGTTAATCTTTTAAAATTGAAAGTTATGCCTAATAATGATATTGATAATAAGATTACTACTACAGCAAATGCCATCCAAGTTAGAATTAATGAGAATATAAGATTAATGGCTGAATTGCGTGCTAGGTGGGATAGAGAAGAAAATGAAAAACTAGCTAAAGAGAATAATGTAGCTAAAGTTTGGACTATCACCACCACTAGTAATGTTAATTCTTCACATGTTGCTGCACCTCCTACTATCAATGGTAAAATAATTGGTGTTGGCAATGTTTCTACTCCTAGTGCAAAGCGTTCAAAACCGCCTGAAATTGCTAAAACTGCTGAAACTGCTTGTGATAAAACTGCTGAAATTTTTCCAACCTTGGGAACAATGATCCCATTACTGTAGCTCATAATGATTTAGATTTTGATGATTGCCACATCTCTGAAGTTATAAAGTTCTTACAAAAACTTGCTAAAAGTCCCAATGCTAGTGCTATAAATTTAGCCTTTACAAAACATATTACAAATGCTCTCATAAAAGCTAGAGAAGAGAAACTAAAACTTGAAACTTCTATTCCTAGAAAGTTAGAAGATGGTTGGGAGCCCATCATTAAAATGAAATTCAATGACTTTGAATGTAATGCTTTATGTGATCTTGGTGCAAGTATTTCTGTTATGCCTAAAAAGATTTATGATATGCTTGACTTGCCACCATTGAAGAATTGTTATTTGGATGTTAATCTTGCCGATAATGTTAAAAAGAAACCTTTGGGGAGGATTGATAATGTGCGCATTACGGTTAACAATAACCTTGTCCCCGTTGATTTTGTTGTTTTGGATATCGAATGCAATACATCTTGTCCTATTGTGTTGGGAAGACCTTTTCTTCGAACCGTTGGTGCTGTTATTGATATGAGGGAAGGTAATATTAAATATCAATTTCCTCTCAAGAAAGGTATGGAACACTTCCTAGAAAGAGAATGAAGTTGTCTTTTGATTCTATTATTAGAACAAGTTATGATGTTGATGCTTCTACTCTTGATGTTACTTGATTTGCACTTTCTGCGCCTAGCTGAAAGGCGTTAAAGAAAAGCGCTTATGGGAGACAACCCATGTTTTTACTACAGTACTTTGTTTTATATTTGAGTCTTGGAAGTTGTTTACTACTGTAGCAACCTCCTTATCATGTTTTTGTGCCAAGTAAAGTTTCTATGTCAAAGTTGATGTTATATTTGGGATCGCTGCGCAGAAACAGCATTGCTGTCTGTCACGAATCTGGGCACAGCTCTCTGTAGAAAATTCAAATAAATCTGCCAATTTACGAGCGTGATCCTCAGATATGTACGCAACTTTCATTAGTTTTGAGTTTTTCCATTTGAGCAATTCTGGTGCCATCTTAAAATTCGTCTTTACGGACTGTTCTGTTTTTGACAGATTATGCCTTTATTTCGCATTGCCTCTTTTGCTATGTTGGATTCATTTCTTTGATCCATTAATGTCCAGTAGCTTTATGCAATGTCCAGAAGTGTAAAGAATGATTGTGCCACCTCTGAACATGTGAATTATTAATTGTGCACTAACCCTCTAATGAGTTTGCTTGAAGTTTGGTGTGAAGGAAGTTTTCAAGGGTCAAGAGAGGAGTATGATATACTATGATCAAGAGGAGTGAAAGCTCTAAGCTTGGGGATGCCCCGTGGTTCACCCCTGCATATTTTAAGAAGACTCAAGCGTCTAAGCTTGGGGATGCCCAAGGCATCCTTCTTCATCGACAACATCATCAGGTTCCTCCCCGAAACTATATTTTTATTCAGTCACATCTTGTGTTCTTTACTTGGAGCGTCGGTTTGTTTTGTTTTTGTTTTTGTTTGAATAAAATGGATCCTAGCATTCACTTTGTGGGAGAGACACGCTCCGCTGTTGCATATGGACAAATATGTCCTTAGGCTTTACTCATAATGTTCAAGGCGAAGTTTCTTCTTCGTTAAATTGTTATATGGTTGGAATTGGAAAATGCTACATGTAGTAATTCTAAAATGTCTTGGATAATGTGATACTTGGCAATTGTTGTGCTCATGTTTAAGCTCTTGCATCATATGCTTTGCACCCATTAGTGAAGAAATACATAGAGCTTGCTAAAATTTGATTTGCATATTTGGTCTCTCTAAGGTCTAGATAATATCTAGTATTGAGTTTTGAACAACAAGGAAGACGGTGTAGAGTCTTATAATATTTACAATATGTCTTTTATGTGAGTTTTGCTGCACCGGTTCATCCTTGAGTTTGCTTCAAATAACCTTGCTAGCCTAAACCTTGTATCGAGAGGGAATACTTCTCATGCATCCAAAATCCTTGAGCCAACCACTATGCCATTTGTGTCCACCATACCTACCTACTACATGGTATTTCTCCGCCATTCCAAAGTAAATTGCTTGAGTGCTACCTTTAAAATTCCATCATTCACCTTTGCAATATATAGCTCATGGGACAAAATAGCCTTAAAAACTATCGTAGTATTGAATATGTACTTATGCACTTTATCTTTTATTAAGTTGCTTGTTGTGCGATAACCATGCTTCTGGGGAACGCCATCAACTATTGTTGAATATCATGTGAGTTGCTATGCATGTCCGTCTTGTCTGAAGGATCTATCACCTTAATGATTGGAGCATGCAAATTGTTAGAGAAGAACATTGGGCCGCTAACTAAAGCCATGAATCATGGTGGAAGTTTCAGTTTGGACATATATCCTCAATCTCATATGAGAATAATAATCATTGCTACATGCTTATGCATTTAAGAGGAGTCCATTATCTGTTGTCCATGTTGTCCGGTATGGATGTCTAAGTTGAGAATAATCAAAAGCGAGAAATCCAAAATGCGAGCATTCTCCTTAGACCTTTGTACAGGCGGCATGGAGGTACCCCTTTGTGACACTTGGTTGAAACATGGCATGCAAAGATCCGGTAGTCCAAGCTAAGTAGGACAAGGTGCGGGCACTATTAGTATACTATGCATGAGGCTTGCAACTTGTAAGATATAATTTACATAACTCATATGCTTTATTACTACCGTTGACAAAATTGTTTCATGTTTTCAAAATAAAAGCTCTAGCACAAATACAGCAATCGATGCTTTCCTCTTTGAAGGACCTTTCTTTTACTTTTATTGTTGAGTCGGTTTACCTATCTCCCTCCACCTTAAGAAGCAAACACTTGTGTGAACTGTGCATTGATTCCTACATACTTGCATATTGCACTTGTTATATTACTTTATGTTGACAATATCCATGAGATATACATGTTATAAGTTGAAAGCAACCGCTGAAACTTAATCTTCCTTTGTGTTGCTTCAATACCTTTACTTTGATTTATTGCTTTATGAGTTAACTCTTATGCAAGACTTATTGATGCTTGTCTTGAAGTACTATTCATGAAAAGTCTTTGCTATATGATTCACTTGTTTACTCATGTCATTACCTTTGTTTTGATCGCTGCATTCATTACATATGTTTACAAATAGTATGATCAAGATTATGATGGCATGTCACTTGAGAAATTATCTTTGTTATCGTTTTACCTGCTCGAACTAAGGGGATGCTGATACGTCTCCAACGTATCGATAATTTCTTATGTTCCATGCTACTTTATTGATGATACCTACATGTTTTATGCACATTATATGTTGTATTTACGCATTTTTGGAACTAACCTATTAACAAGATGCCGAAGAGCCGTTGCTGTTTTCTGCTGTTTTTGGTTTCAGAAATCCTAGTGAAATATTCTCGGAATTGGACGAAATCAATGCCCGGGTCCTATTTTTGCACGAAGCTTCCAAGACCGAAGGGGAGTCGAAGTGGCCACGAGGTGGCCACACCATAGGGCGGCGCGGCCCCGGCCGCGCCGGCTGTGGTGGGCCCCTCGCCGCCTCTTGACCTGCCCTTCCGCCTACAAATAGCCTCCATCGCGAAACCCCCGTACCGAGAGCCACGATACGGAAAACCTTCCAGAGACGCCGCCGCGGTCCCATCTCGGGGATTCAGGAGATCGCCTCCGGCACCCTGCCGGAGAGGGATTCATCTCCGGAGGACTCTACACCGCCATGGTCGCCTCCGAGTGATGAGTGAGTAGTTCACCTGGACTATGGGTCCATAGCAGTAGCTAGATGGTTGTCTTCTCCTAATTGTGCTTCATTGTTGGATCTTGTGAGCTGCCTAACATGATCAAGATCATCTATATGTAATTCTATATGTTGTGTTTGTCGGGATCCGATGGATAGAGAATACTATGTTATGATGATTATCAATCTATTGTTTATGTGTTTTTTATGATCTTGCATGCTCTCCGTTATTAGTAGAGGCTCTGACCAAGTTTTTACTCTTAACTCGAAGAGGGAGTATTTATGCTCGATAGTGGGTTCATGCCTTCATTGACACCTGGGACGGTGACGAAAGTTCTAAGGTTGTGATGTGCGTTGCCACTAGGGATAAAACATTGATTCTATGTCTAAGGATGTAGTTGTCGATTACATTACGCACCATACTTAATGCAATTGTGTGTTGCTTAGCAACTTAATGCGGAATGGGGTTCGGATGATAACTTTGAAGGTGGACTTTTAGGCATAGATTGGATGGCGGTCTATGTACTTTGTCGTAATGCCCGATTAAATCTCACTATATTTATCATATCATGTATATGCATTGTTATGCCCTTCTCTATTTGTCAATTGCCGACTTAATTTGTTCACCCAACATGCTTTTATCTTATGGGAGAGACACCTCTAGTGAACTGTGGACCCCGGTCCTATTCTTTACATAGCATACAATCTGCAATTGTTCTTTACGTTTTCTTGCAAACAATCATCTTCCACTCGATACGCTTAATCCTTTGTTACAGCAAGCCGGTGAGATTGACAACCTCACTGTTTCGTTGGGGCAAAGTACTTTGGTTTTGTTGTGCAGATTCCACGTTGGCGCCGGAATCCCTGTTGTTGCGCCGCATCACATTTCGCCACCATCAACCTTCAACGTGCTTCTTGGCTCCTCTGGTTCGATTAAACCTTGGTTTCTTTCTGAGGAAAACTTGCCACTGCATCATACCTTCCTCTTGGGGTTCCCAACGGACGTGTACATCTCGCGCATCAAGCCTGTTTTCGCGCAGGGGAGATCAAGACATCTGCAAGGGAGTCTCCACTTCTCAATCTCTTTACTTTGTTTTTGTCTTGCTTTATTTTATTTACTACTTTGTTTGCTGCACCTAAACAAAACACACAAAAAATTAGTTGCTAGTTTTACTTTATTCTTGTCTTGCTCTCTATATCAAAAAACACAAAAATTAGTTACTTGCATTTACTTTATCTAGTTTGTTTTATTTAGTGCTAAAATGAATACCCCTGAAAATACTAAGTTGTGTGACTTCACAAATGCAAATAATAATGATTTCCTATGCACACCTATTGCTCCACCTGCTACTACAGCAGAATTCTTTGAAATTAAACCTGCTTTACTAAATCTTGTCATGAGAGATCAATTTTATGGTGCTAGTTCTGATGATGCTGCTGCCCATCTCAATAATCTCAAACAATCATCTTCCACTCGATATGCTTAATCCTTTGTTACAGCAAGCCGGTGAGATTGACAATCTCACTGTTTCGTTGGGGCAAAGTACTTTGTTTTGTTGCAGATTCCACGTTGGCGCCGGAATCCCTGTTGCGCCGCATCACATTTTGCCACCATCAACCTTCAACGTGCTTCTTGGCTCCTCCTGGTTCGATTAAACCTTGGTTTCTTTCTGAGGGAAAACTTGCCACTGTGCGCATCATACCTTCCTCTTGGGGTTCCCAACGGACGTGTACATCTACGCGCATCAGCGAGACGTACCCTGGTTGTCATCAGTGACAATGGCCCTTTCTTCAACTTCCCCACCTTCGGGAAGGGGAGGAAGAGGTGACGCAGTTGCATGGTTCTATTCAATGACAGAAAAAAATAGACATGAAGCAGTCGAAGGGAAAAGCAGTATAAAAAAAAAAGACAGAAGGAAAACGAAGGCATAAACAAAGCTAACGCTAACAACATATTACCTGCGGGAGTGCGTTGGTGGCGCTATACGGCGTCACACCGCAAGATGTCGGGACGCTGTCTTTCTTGTTCAGCGACGAGATCTTTCGGACAAGTTTCTCCAAGTCCTTGACCGATAAATCCGTCGACAGGCGATCCACATCTTTATCGCCAGCATACATCCAAAGGGGGTTTTTGCGCGCTTGAAGAGGCTGCACCCTAATCCTAAGAAAATATGCCGTGATTTGGATACCTGACAATTCTTGTCCACGAGTATTTTGGAGCTCGTGGATGCGTGTCATCAGGGCCTCTGTCGCCGTTTTTTCTTCGTCGGTAGCCTCTGCATCCCAGGATCGGCGGCGACAGATTTTCTCGGCACCATCAAAAGGAGGGATGTTATCTTCAACAGAGCCATGGTTCTCCTCATGGATGTACAACCATTTTTTGCGCCACCCTTGAACTGAATCAGGGAATTTGACGTCGAAGTATTCGACGTCAGGGCGAACGCAGATCACAACGCCGCCTATGTTATAGGCGACGCTGGAAGAGCCATTACGGCGACAAAGAAAGATACGTTTCCATGGGGACCAGTTAGGCTGGACCCCAAGGAAAGATTCGCACAATGTGATAAAGATAGAAATGTGGAGGATGGAGTTGGGAGTAAGATGGTGAAGTTGCAATCCATACATGAAAAGCAACCCACGAAGGAAATCATGGATGGGGGTGGAAAGACCACGGATGAGGTGGTCGACGAAACTGACCCGATATTGCATTGGCGGGGCTGGGTAGCTTTCTTGGGGAAGCGCAGCGCGTCTTGTTCCGCTGATGCCAAGCTTCTTCAGTATATTGATATGTTGCTGGGAGATTTTGGATCTCTCCCACTCCAAGTTCCCAGATCTTCAGTCGCCATCTTTGATTCTGGAGTGTTGTGCCTGGTGAGTTTGCGCGGTGGCATCAACGAGCGTGGAGAAGAAGAGAGCAAGAGCGAAGGAGCGCAAAGAACTCTGGGCGCAGTGGAGAATTTTTGAAGAGGAAGAACAGAGGTGCGGCGCGAGCGAAAGTGCTGAAGGAGGAAGAAGATGGCTTTATATAGTGGTGCGGCGAATCAACACAACCGTTAGATGGAAAAATTATGAGGTAGATGGCGAACACGTGGACAAAGGGTAAAAATGGATTTTTACTGAGAAATGAAGAGACATGCGATACAGTACGTGCGCCAGAAAAAGCGGAGGACGTGTGTCCCCCACTTGCACGACGTGTCAACTGGATAAGAAAATTGGACCCACAAGGCAGAGAGAGAAGCAGTTCTCGCATGTTCCCGATACAGTAATCATGGCTATCGTCAGCAAGGATGTCACCTTGGCAAAGGGAAAAACTCGACTATGAAGCTTGGTACAATTATCGACAACGGAAGATTATTGATTAACTCGCGAGCCTTTGATTAAATACAAGTTTTTGCCCAAATGCTCAGGGGCTACTTTGGAAGAAAAAAAAATCGAGTACGACAAAATAGAAATGGCGAGAGCCTATGATCAAATGCAAGCATTTTTTCATAGCCTCGGGGGCTACTCCCATCGGGAGCGCTGGTCGCGCACCCGATAGATATGAAAAGCTCGAGAAAGATTAACAATATAGCGGCAGAAGATATTAATCCGTGGAGCCTACAACCAAGCACAAGTCCTTGGCTGTAGCCTCGGGTACTCCCATCGGGAACGCTGTTCGCGTGCCCGATGAAATTATACGAAAATATAGAGAAAGAAAAAGAAGTGAGTATATTTCGAGTTATACAGATAACTCTACATATACCCCCATCGGGAAGGCAAAATAAGTCATCAAATATGACTCAATAAAATGTGCTATTCCAACAGGAAAGCACTCGACAATATATTCTCGAGCGCTAAAAGTCGCGAATAAATCTCTGAATGCCGCAAAACTTTGCGAAGGTAAGACCCCAGATCCGTTCTGAGCGGCGTGGCACCGTCTCTGACGGCGGTTTGATACTTTTTTCCGTATCAACAGATACGAAGAAAAATCCTAACGGATGGGCGTTAGGTACGCGATAAAATATGGCTGGGACTCGACAGAATGGTAAGACCTTAAGCGGCACTGTCGAAGTTTACACCATCCCGAGATCATGTCCAGGGACGTGATCTTGAAGTAGGTTTTTGCGGATTGTCACTAGAGCAGTTAACTAGTACCTGATCCGTCGATGAACTAGCCCCAACTACCATTATCCTGTACAATATAGTATTTGCATATCAAAGACTTATGCGATAAATTCGACAAGATTATTGAATGATTAAAGTTGGAGATTTTTCCTGATTCTTCGATTCAAGCAAAATCTCGGGGGCTACTGACATAGGCATCCCCAATGGGCCTGCCGAAGATGGTACCCGGGGTTTACTGAAGGCCCAGGACTCGAAGGATAAGAAGATTCGGAAGCCCAATTAGTGTTAAGGAAAGATAGAGTTGTATTAGGAAATATAGACTTGTAATCTTACGGGACGGGTGCGAAACCCTCCCGGACTCTGTAACTTGTATATTGTCAACAGAACCCTATATAAGGGGGAGTCGAGGGACAAAGAAAGGATCGAATCTATTGTCAACAGAACCCTAGTTTTTACAATCAGCGAGTACTTTTCGGCTGAAACCTTCGAGATCTACTTGCCCTCTACTTCTAGCAAAATCCTAGTCTACAATATATAGGCATTGACAAGTTAATACCTTGTCAACCGGGGACGCGGAGACGAGGCGAGGTTTGTTTCCCGTAGTTCCTCCCACAAAAGGGAGTACGTCTGCGTTGAGAAGGTGCTAGCCACAAATTCTAGACGGCCACACCACGAAGGAAGGCCTCACCTTATTCCTCGAGAAAGCTCCACAAAGTAGCTCCCCCTTCTCCACTAAGTAGCCGGTTGAGGCGGCGGTTCCTTCACAAGGTTGGGGCGAGCTCCACAACACTAGGAGGCTCCCAACACCCTATGGGGCTAGCACAACTCCAAGCTAGCCTCTATAGGAGCACTTCCTCCAAGATCCCACTATAGGAACCCTAACTCCAAGATCCACTAAGGACTACATGGTATTGGTGGATTCTCTCTTGGTAGATCAATAGATCGGGGCCTCCTCCACCACTCCTCCGAATTTGGGCAAGATTGATTGGGTAGGTGGGGAGATCCTCAAGGTTTGAGCTTAGCAACAATGGAGGGGGAGAGAGAAGAGAAGAGATGAAAACGAGCCGGGGAAGAAGGGGCCCTTTTATAGGTCCATCCAAATCCAACCGTTATGTGCAGATCCCGCACAACCGGTACTACCGCTTGGGCAAGCGGTGGTACTGCTCTGGGTTCGAAATTCCCCCACAGATTCGCCACGTGGGCTCACAGCGGTAGTACCGCTTGCGGTACCGCTTGAGGTACCGCAATGACCTCTGTGATCCCTTGGACCCTTGCGGTACCTAAGCGGTACCAACGCGGTAGTGCTATAACTTGTGTTACGGTACCTAAGCGGTACCTAGGCAGTACTACCACTCTCAAGTGGTACTACCGCTCATGGTACCGTAGAGGTACCGTAACACACTCTGTGGGACTTTTCAGTGCAAATACCCATAGCGGTACTTTAGGGCGGTACCAGTAGGGTAGCGGTACTACCGCTCCTGGTACCGGTAGTACCGGTTAGGCAGAATCTGCTATTTTTCTTTTCCTCTCCAACCACGTCACCTCGCGACACACACACAAAACCAGAAAACATATAAGCTCCGCTTCAGTCTTTCGATCAAGACGTGTTCAGCGAGGGCACCGTGCACCTGCAAATCTATCAAAGACAATCTATGCACACGATTAAATTCATTCAAATGTTGTTATCAAACACACAAAACACGGGATATAGACCTTGCTCTTTCACCACTGATGCCTCCGCTAAACAATTACTAACAGATATATCCACAAACCATGTGTTATAATCCCCCAACAGATAACCCGATAAGATAGAATAACTGTAACGAGATAAAACAACACTAGCATGCACTACGACTCGCAAGGCAGACCCGATAACCAAACGATAGTTGTAGGAGGTGGTGGTGGCAATATAGGCTGCTTGAGGTAACAAGTGGATAGGACATGTGACAAGAACGCAACTCAAGGCTAGCATGAGGGAGAAGGCAAAATAAAATAGGTGAGCGACTCCTGCAGAGACAGGAGTTTAGAAAATGCTTGCCTGTTAAAGCCCCGAGGAACATCCGGAGAACTTGTCGTATCTCACAACACCACTTCGCGATTCTACCCGGGAAGAAGCAAGTGCTACAACAACCAACGGATGCACCACTTACTACTACGAAAGAAGAATCAGCATGCTCGTGATATGATATGCATGACATGGCATATATGATGCAATGCAACATAAGCGGAGTCGGAACCCTGGACAAACAAATTAGGTTGGAGTTGCATTTCTACCGTCAGAGTTAAGTGTTGATTAGCATGGCATAGACATGGCAAGGTGATCTACTTCAAAGTTAAACGATGCGGGGAAAACCTAGTTGGAATCCCTAAATACTCCGCATATATGTGAGGTGAAATGCACAAACTATCACGTCAAGACATGATGCGAGATGCAAAAAAGATGAATGGATGGCATATTCTTGTTCCTTATGTTTTTAATCAATTTTCATATATAAAACATTTTATTTCGAGTTACAGATTAAAAGATATTGATTTTGCAAGTTTTATCATTTTCTGGAATTTTCCGGAAAAACAGAGAGAGGGGAAAACGTTTTGTACCGAAGATGAACTAGCCCCAGGGGCTGACAAGCGGGGCCAGGGGCTGACGGGGCGGCTGACACGGCGGAGGGCCCCGGGTTGCTTTCTCAGAGGTGCAGGGGATTTTCCAAAAAACCTGCAGAGAAAAGGGCTGCAGGTTGAGGAATACAAGATGGCAGGGGCCTTGGTGCAAACTTGCCAGATCCAGATCTAGTGGGGTTTTTCTCACCGGGTGGATCTGAGCCGTTGAGGCTGACATGCGGGGTCGGGTGCCACGCAGGATGCCACGGGGCGCTGAGCTAGCGGGGGAGAGGCAGCCTCCCCTATCTGACGAAACTGAAGATGCTCGGTCTCGTTTGCAGCGGGAGAAGTCCATGCGCGCGCGGTGGATGCAGACGTCGGGCATGGCTTCGCCGTAGAGAAACGCGAGGGGGACGAGATTGATGTCGCGGATGATGCGCACCTTAGCGGGGAGCCGAGGAGAGGTGGCGCCGTCATCAGGGTTAGTCGGAGGTACGCCGGCGACGGGGCGCTGTGGAGGAGGGAGATGGTCAACAGCAGCATAACGAACCAGAAGGGGATAAGGAGCGAAAACAGGTCGAGATGGTGCGCCTGATTACCAGGAGAACGCTAGTGCCAACGAGGTTGCAGGGGGGAGAACTAGGCTGGGGAAAGCAACGGTTTCATCCGCCGGTGCCGGAGAAGAACGTCGAGATTGACGATGATTCTGAGCACCCCCGGCTCGATTGCGAGCACCAGGAGAACGAGGGAGACGGGGAGGTTCTAGGGGTGGCCTCAGCTTGGCTCAGGGTGGCTGGAGACGTCGACAAGGCGGAGCTTCTGCGGTGGTCGCGCCCGGTGGTGGAGAAGAAAAGCAGAGAGGAATAGATGGATGGTGGCGGCGCGTGAGTGAGGAGGAGATGGAGGGGGCTAGGGTTTTCGGGCGAGGGATAAAGAGGGGAGGGAGGGAGCAGGTGAGGTGAGTGGTGGCTGAGGACCACGGTGGGTAAAAAAATCACGCCGAGCTCGTGCTTGCGAGGAAGACGACAAGCAGGAGCGTCTCCGCTCGAACCGGTAAGTGCCACTGGGCTGGGCTGAGCTGCAAGGGTCGGTCGATTGCTGATGGGCTAAGAGGAAAAGGCTGCCGGGAAGGAGAAAGGAGCTGGCCAGAAAAAGAGAGAGAAGAGGCCCGGGGAGGGGAAGAAGGTTTTTCCCTTTTTATGTTGAATCTGTTTTGAAAACCAACTTGCAAAAACAGAACAAAATTAATTTTATATTAATTTGAAAACATTGAAAATAATTTTATTAGTTTGATAGTTTTGATTTTAGGGTTTTGTTGAAAGAATAGAAGGGGAGGTTTATTAATAAAACCATATGAGAGGTAAAAATAAAATAATTAGGGTTTATAAAATAATTTTATTTTGTTAAAATCATGGATGATATGATGCATGATGTCATGATGATGCATAAAAGAAAAGGAGCAAACAAATCTATTAGGGGTACTACCCGGGGTCGTTACAGCGGGGCAGGTTACTCTAGCAGGAGCGAAAGCACGATGTATTTGCGCAATATCCTCCTTAACGATCGAATTCACCTCGATGTAAGTAAGACGATGGCATGTGAAGATGCGTTTGTTCCTTTCTTTCCAGGCGTTCCAAAGCACATAGAGGAACCGTCCACTGAGGCAACGCCTGTCAGAGACCGACCTGCCTTCAATGATGGCGTCCCACCAAGCGTTGATGGACACGAAAGTCTGACCGTGCGTGGTAGGACTATCGGCGTCTTCCTGATGAATGGTGGTCCAGATGGCGGCAAAGGCCAGTCTTTGCAAAGATGGGCAGCCGTCTCATGGGCAGACAAGCAAAGGGGGCAGACCGGGTCATGAGGCCACCCTCTAATGGCCAGCCTGTCAGCAGTGAGGATCTTAGCGTGAAGGGCAAGCCATGCAAAGATCTTGCATTTCGGCTCCGCGTGTGCAAGCCAGATCTTGGCGGCGTCAAACTTGGGGAAACTGCCGAGGAACTGAAGGTGGTATGCGGATCCAGCAGAGTAATCCCCCTGCGAGCTCGTAGTCCATGCAATGGTGTCCGGCGTACCAGGGTCCAGCTGGGTGGCCGCCACAACATTCCATACATCCAGGAATGGCGCCAGCTGAACCGGTGTGTTGAGTGTAGCAATGGAGCGGATCCAGTTGTCGTCGAGGAATTCTTTGGCGACCGTTCTTGTTTTCCTGGTGGCCATCTTGAAAAGGTCAGGAGCCCACAACCTGAGAGGCCCCTGGTTAGACCAGGAGTCGAACCAGAAGGAAGTATATTCCCCATTCCCAATGGTGATCTTCGTTGCGGCCCTGAAGAGGTTCGTGTCGGCATCGTCACAAGGTAGCTTGGAGCCAATGGTGATCTGTGAGGGTCAGTCCACCGGAGCCAGGGACAACGCAGCCTCAGGGCGCGGCCGGTACGTTCGAGATCAGGCATTTCGAGGCCTCCCAACTCTTTTGGCCTGCACACCGTTTTCCAATTTACCAGCGCATGCCCCCCAGATGCATGATCGGCATCGTCCCCCACCCAGACGAAGTTTCTCACAATTTTGTTGATCTTGTCTTGGGCCCATTTAAACAGAGGTAAAACCGTGGCGTGGTAGACAGCCGTGGCCATGGGCATCGATTTTGCAAGCGTGATCCTTCCAGAGCGCGCTAGATTTTTGCTGAACCAGCCCGGCAGCTTTCCGGCAATTTTATCGATAAGAGGTTGGATATCCACTTTGCGGAGACGACGAAAGTGTAGAGGGAGCTCCAAATACTTTCCCGGGAAGGCCATGATCTTCACGGGGAAGCCGGTAAGGAGGTCGTTGAGGTCAATATCGTCGCAACGCACTGTGAAGACCTCGGACTTGGTCAGGTTTGTGATGAGGCTGCTCGCCTTGCCAAAACAGTCGAGGATTGCTGAAATAGGGTGAATCTCATCCTTTATCGGGTTACATGCTAGTCGAATTGCGCGACGAACACCTCTGTGCTAGGGGTTTCGTTGTTTATCCATAGAACCAGGGACGATGGTCACTGTTGATAAAAAAAATGTCTCATAAATCGTTGTATTATACATCAACCGTGCTCCTACTGAGATGTGCAGAAGACACGAAGCACAGTATTCCACCTAGTATGTGTATCATTTGCAGAATACCGTCGTAATCAAATCGGGTCGGTGGATCCGGGTACAGCGTCATTTAATACCCCTCGTGTTACTCCACAGTTGAGCAACACACACACTGAGCGACAAGTCACGCAATGTCCAGCGAGCTGATAAATCGGGCCTCCCTCCGGTCTCCGGCCGGCAAGAGACATGGAACCGTTTCGAATCGGCGGAGCGGGGCGGGGCGGCGTCATTTTCCGGGGCTGGGCTGGACCACCGTCCACCGAAGCGGCGCCGTAGCCATCGCGTGGCCGTCGGCCGCTCGGCGGCATGCGAGTTATACACAAGCGTATGAGCGACGACCCACATGGCCGCACGCACACCTGGGCCACCGCCGGGGATACCGATCCGCGCCGCCGCTACGCGCCAGCGCCTGGCTCTCCGTCGTTTTCGGTCTCCGCCGTCGCCGTCCCGCGCACTCTCGTGGGGCCGGTGACGGATCCCGATCGTCCAACCCGCCTCCGCCGCAGCTCGATCGTCCAAGTGCGGCGACGTCCATCCTAGGATCAGACGCAGAATTGGCAAATTCTCTAGGACTTGCCGGCCATGGATTGTGAACACCATATATCCCGACAGCATTCGTCAACCTTCCCTGGTGCTGCTGTAGATCCTCGCGTACAACGAACGGTACACGTCGCATTTTCCTTATGATCTGTGCTTCTGCTTTTACAACTCCAGAAGTAAACCATTCCAACGAGTAACACGCCGAGAGAAGACAATGCATCGATCAGCCAAAAGAGAGAAAACTCGAAGGAAAGCGATAGAACCAGAGGAGGAGCAAAACACGAACACTGCTACCAGTAAGCAACAGTGATACGAGGCGACTGATAGCAGTAGCACACGAGGGGCACAGTGAAATTAACAAGATGTGGTCCTGGAGACTGAAGAGGGCACATCCATCGCCGTGCCTGGGGTCCATCCGATTTGTTGCCGAGTCTGAATTTAGGCTGCTGATGGATCATCTGTGGGCGCTGGACGAACCTCCCCGCTTCAAATTCAGCTAGTTTGCTCCCGGAAGCTGTGTTGCCATCAGCATTCAAGGCAAAATCTCCAAACTCAATCTCTTGCAACAGACCTAACGGTGGTGGTAGGACACACCCCCTTCCGTCTGCCCGTCCCCTACTGGACCAGGTAACGATAAATGGGCAAGCACCAGATTAGCTCAATCACAATGTTTAATGCACAGGTATAGATTCTAATATACCACCTGGCACAAGCCAGAGAAAGAACCAAGCATTTCGCATCAGGAGACCAAAACCCACTACTGCAGGTTGGGAAACCTTGGCAGATAATGAATATCGAGATGCAGGAGCTGCCTTCAACTCTTATTTCATTTTGTCAAAGGTTCAGAGATCCACAAGGTAGAGTACCACATGCAATTCTGTATCATTTTGTGTTTACAAGATAGAGCAGCGAAAGCCTATACCACAAAACAAGTTTCTCTAGAATTCCAGCATTCGGCCCCTCAGGATAGCCTCCGCCTTTCTGACTTCCTTCACTGGTCCAATGATGAAAACCTACATCAACCACGCACGTAAAATTGGAGTTAGTACAGCTAAAGAAATCGAGGATATCATAGCAAAAATATATCAAGTATATGTTCATCTGATTCAGTTACTGAATTTGGGCTTATTGACAGGAGAAACAAAGACGATTCTATGTTTCTGCAGGTGCTAACAGCAACTCGTTTCTCACTAAGTGTTGACTTGCATGTCCAAACAGCTGGAAATAATTGAAGGGTAATGATTGTGACATATATAGGCTTGCATAGTGTGACAACATAGCAGGATAGAAAAGTTTCATACGCATCTAGGCCATAGAGCAAACCATTCTACTGTGATCATCTAGATGGAAGTTGGATATATGTGCCCGTGATAGGTTCAAGGTAAGTGCCATTTGATTGTGGTAGGCAGCGGAGAATAGAATATAAATGATGAAACAAGGGAAACCAGAATAGTCAGATTTGTACAAAACTACATTTCTGCCCCAAGAACACATGAGTTTGTGATATTAAAAGAGCCATATTCCAAAGTTACAAAAAACAAAGAACAAAATACTGTTTCAGAAATGGGTTAGCAACATGATGCCCAAAGCTTAGCAATGCTTGACAATAATAAATCTGCTGCAAATAAAACCTGTTGGTAACTGAACAAACAGGCAACAACTACAACTGTAGCTACAGCTGTTAATCTATCAAGCCAGGAGGCTGCATAGAAGAGTTTTCGTACTCCTACTGTACTCTACAGCTGTATTGCTGTTAACCAACTCAAACATGGAGGCTGAATAAATTCAGCAAAGCATGATGCTACAGTAATAAGTATATCAGCTATGGCAACGTACCCTATCTGGAGGCCCCTTTGAACCACCAATATGGATTTCAACACTGCAGATAGGAGTGAAATAAACAAGAGAAATCAAGTTAGGTTTCACGGGACGGATATCATGGGTCATATAAAGAATCAAACTTAAGATGTTTACTTGCAAGATTCTTTCACAGCCATTATTGATGATCCTTTTCTGCCAATAACACGTCCCATTTTCCCAGGAGGCACATTTAAGAGCGAAAGGATATCCACTTCAGGAACATGAACTTCAGCTTCAATGTCATCTGCATATAGAGAAATTAATTAGAACAAATGTTCTGCACAGCTAACAATGCTTTACCAATTTTGTAAGAGTTCATTTTTTCCGAAAAGGAGTTTGAACACCCTGGCCTCTGCATCAAAATGATGCACGCAGCCTGATGTAAAGAATAACATTTTTTTATTAAATGGATCAAAGAATGCAAAGCAAATACATCTACAGCACGTTAGTATCGTAATGCTTATATGAAGACAACGCACCTATAATGTTAAACCATATAGCAACCCCAATTATTAGGTCTCAGATTTAGATTGATCTGAAGAACTACATGTATCAGTTAAGCTAAACGTGCTTTGCACATCTGTTTATTAAGTTTCGTTTTGATAACATTTTAATAATCCCTCCGATCCATATTATTGCCAATAAAATAGATGTATCTACACTTAAAATGTTTCTATATACATCTATATTAGTGTCAAGTAATATGAGTCGGAGGGAGTATTTATTTTCTTTCCTATCACATATAGAACATGTTGCGGACATTGCCATGAGACCATTTAAGGACTCACGGCAGCTGTGAAAAACATATGAATGCAAGAAATTATAGATAAAGCAGAAAAGGAACACTGTGTGCAAAGCTGAGGTTGCTCCTGTCACTTCTGCCATGGCAACGTAAGTTCTAGAGGATAGATATCTTAGTCCTCGAGAGTGGAGATTAGTACCAACCTCTGTCCGAAAATAAGCGAATCAACTTTGTCTTGATACGGATGTATCTATACACTAAAATGTGTCTAGATACATCCGTATCTAGACACAGCTGAGTCACTTGTTTCCAGACGGAGGTAGTATAAATGTCTTGTTAGCATGGTGGAAAAATATGTGCCTTTCGGTGTATAAATCTAGAAACATGATGTGGCAGACACAGAATCTAATGAAACCAGGGAGTTGATCAAATGGCTGACAATGCTTTTGGATTCACCATCTCTCCATCGCTATATTATGTTACATCAATGGCTTGTACGCTATATAGTGGTATATATACATATAAAAAATGGATCTGGCCACACAGTATCATTCCTGTTTTTGAACAGAAAGGGAGAAAACACATGTGAACACACTGACCTGGGATAGTAGGAAGTGGTGCCCAATCTGCCTGCTCGTTGTCATTTATGCAAAAGCACCTACAGTATAGCTCACTTCGAACTGCCAGACGCCATAAAGATACTTTGCTTAATTTCTCCATCATTTTCTCATGTATATTGAGAAGGAAGCGCACATCATCTGTGGCTGCTCTAATCATCATTTCGGACAAGGGCCTACTTTTCCAGAAGTTCGGATCCTACAAAATCCATTAATTTAGAATGAATTGTCGGATTTCAAGAAAGTATAATGTCAGTACAATGGGAAATCTAAACAGGAAACCTATAATTTTCATCACGTAGCTAACCTGCCTTAGAAGAGTACGGACTTCTTCCTTTTCAGGATATGGCATTCCTACATAAAACAGTATTAACAGTATCACAACACACAATCAATCAGATGCAGGACACAAGAGAAAAGGAGCTTGTAGTCCTTCATACAGTTCGTGAATATCTCAATATGGTGTTGAGAGTGGAAGGATTAATTGACAGGGTGTCATGATGTTTGATGGAAGCAACACAATGTTAACAAGAGTGATGGAACTACAACACATTAGTTACATGGCTACTGAATTCACTACAAACCCAGCGAATCTTGTACCCCACACAATACACTTGACCCAAACCCATTATGCGAAGGGGTTCAGCTTGAGAATTTGAAAGAAAATGCACCTTACAACGAACCCAAATAGCATGTCAGATGGACGTCTCTGGTAGCCAACAAGTTCTAGCTAAGCAATACAGAAGATGTAACCAGGTTTCTGTAAGCGTCAAGTATGGGATAATGGACAGCTCGACCAAAATGTTAACACTGTTACTAAATTAAAAGGAGCACAATGGTACAAAAGCAGTATATTTTGCTCACAATAAACAGTATCTCAAGCATTAGCAATATTAATGGTAAACATTGTTAAACATGGTATTCAGGGCAGCCAAACACATCCTACATACATTATGCAAGATTCAAACATGTTTGCAAACTATTTGCGCATTACAGAAGTAACCAATTGAAGACAGACACATAAAACAAATTGACTAAAAACATTGACCTAATTGAAGTGAACAAACAGATTGCAGCTTCATCACACTGGCATTAGTTACACAACCTATAAAATATAATACATGATATCACCCAGAAACAAGACTTTGGTTGAAAGACATATACGTCAAGGTTAAAGCACTAGCTGCAGCCCAAAGTAAGGTGTGTTTCTTTAAATTGTTTTGTAGAAAAAATGACCCAATATTTCTTAAGGCAAGACTTTACGATATAAATCAGATAATTACAGCACTTGGAAGCCAGCACAAGTAAACTACCACCAAGGGGATTAGGACGGCGAACAAGTGCTACGCCCTTTTAGAAGAAAAGGCATCAATAAATAAACAAGCAATATATGCTATGAGGAAACAAAGCAGAGATAATATGTACAATGGTTCTCTCCCAATCACGTAAAACTGAACAATTCAATAGAGTGAAGTGTAGTAAGTACCACAATAACGAGGATCAGCAAGAAGGCTCACGAAAGATATGTAAACATCATATGCTCTCTTTTTCCCTTCCTGCTCTTCTATCAGAGAATAGGCGATCTGCACATGGAAGTGATGATGGAATGCTTCATTCACAATAAAATCATCAGTTTTGTCTAGATACGGATGTATCTAGACACATTTCAGTGTGTAGATACATCCATATTCAGACAAAGTTGAGCCACTTATTTCTGAACGGAGGTTCTAGTGATTAACACATCCATCTCTGGTAAGGTGGAGAATCATGTACTAGTTTAATGTCCAAAGCTCATGATAATGTTTCAATTCCAAAGAAATTTACTGAGAAACAGCAGACACTACATATTCATATACTAGATATAAATTACTGATTTGCTTACACAGGTTGTAACTAAATATACAGCTATATTATAGTACATATGTATAGTGATTACCTGTGTATCCATAACATTGTGCAATTTAATGCCGAACTGGAAATACAGTGCCTGCAGCATAATAGGTTGTCAATCTCAACAGTTAGTCAGAAAATTTTGCAAGCGGCATTTTCGATCCACCACTTATTCTAGAATTTCATAGTTAGGCACCTCACTGTCCCTTTTACAGTCATGAATAACTTTGGTGATATAATCTGACTCAAGTGCTGGTTTGCAAGCTTCAACAAGTTCTTTTCCACCCTCAATAGCATCGACCAAGTAAACAGCATCAGGAAATGCGATCTGAAGAATCAAATGAACCAGCAAAAGAAGTCTTGTCTTAGGACCATAACAATAGAGACCACATAACCAATTTGTAGTCAGTAGAAATACATAAGTACACAACCAGTTACAATAAGATTTAGTTCCGCTTACCTGCATGACACAGAGAGCACCATGGCGGCAAAGATCAACACCCTCACAGTCAAATCCAATCACCAACCTCTTGGCAGCAGAGGGCTCGAGAAACTCAATTGGAAGTTGACTAGGTTTTGTAACGACATGAAAGGGCAGAGATGGCAGCTCTGCGTTATTTCCTGCAAGACAGCTCGTGGAGTTACAAGGAGAAAAAATATACTAGTTCTAGTATCATAGGTGCATGTGTAGGTAGGATCAACACAATAAGTTCTGAATTTGTGACCAAGGTGTTAAGCTTAACTAGATGTAGCGTAGATTCAGCGCCAATCGAAAATTAAGCGGATCACTTGCAACCCTAAGTCCGGTATCTCAGGTGCGTGAACGTCGCAGAGCAGGTTCTAAATGGACAGATCGATGCTGTTCCGGTCAACCAAACCAGAATCGAACAGAAAGAAAAGAAAAACCACCGTTTAATCACTTCACATGGAACTAGTGCTCGTCTCTTGCTTGATCAGAGGTACTGCTCTTGTCTTGCTTAAAATCCTTGATCAGAGGAAGCGAACTCCCCCCGGTTACGGTCTGGGGTACATCGGCACGCGCGGAACGGCAAGCTGCGAAGAGGAGCAGCAACAGTACCCGTCCTAAAACCCTAGCTAGGACTGAATCATGACGCCAGAACAGGAACCGAAATGGCGGGGAAATGAAGAGGTGGGCCGAGAAACGAAGGCTAACAAACTCGAAGTGCAAGAACCCTAGGTTGACGGCGGCGCGGAAGCAGCTGTCCACTGAAGCAAACGCGCAGAGGGAGAGGGAGGGAGGGAGAAGGAGGGGGCGGAACCTGCGGGGTCGCCGGCGTGGGCAGGGTTGGGGGGATGGGAGGCCATCCCGGTCCGCTCCCCTCCCGATCGGTCGCCGGGGGAGGGGGAGACAGGGACGCGGACGCACCGGCAACGGAAGAGGGGAGAAGGAAGGGGACGGGGAATCAATCGTCTGCCCAGCCGGAGTCAAGATTCTGCTTTTGACCCACCCACCCTAGTTACTACGGAGTACTAGTAAGTAGTAACTGCCCCGCTGCTCCGGCCGACTGTTACTGTAGTATTCTGCACCTTGGACTGTCTTTCTGGGCCTCAAAGATGGGCTCCGCATGATGATCCACAATACTGAGTGCTCCCACGTAAGGGCCGTTCCGTAGAGATGGCCTGCCAGGAAAAAACTGTCTCTCCTAATACTCCCATGACAATAGAGCATCTCTCAACATAATCAGTATGGCGTTGATCTGGCGGGAAGATTAGCCCGGGTTCATGATCAGTTACATCGGTAGGATCCTACTGTCCTCAAAAGTACTAGCAAGCGCATAAAAACAGCACAGCGTGATCTTGAAACTGTGGCGAGAGGAGCATTTACTGATGAAAATGTTGCCCGGCTGAAGGAGTTAGCAATGGAAATTGAAAAACTATTGGTTTAGGAAGAAATTCACCGGGCTCAACGGAGTCGAGTAAACTGGCTCCAATTCGGTGACAAAATTACTTCATATTTTCACAACTTTGCAAAGGCACCGTAGACAAAGGAATAGAGTGAAGAGGTTGAAGGATGAAAATGGAATCTGGAGGGAAGGAACAACATACCTTAATCCTATGATTTCTGATTACTTTCCAGGGCTCTTTTCGACTGAAGATTATGATACTGACCCATCTCTTTTATAGAAAGTTTATCCCCGTGTGACAGCCAATATGAATGACTCTCTACTTTGACCATACACGGTTGAAGATGTCCGAAAGGCTTTGTTCTCGATTGGGGATATGAAGGCACCTGGCACAGACGGCCTACATGCAATTTTCTTCAAAAAATATTGGCATATTGTGGGTGAAGTTTTAACCCAAGAGGTGCTGCAGGCTATTAATGATAAGGTAATTCCTGAAGGTTGGAATGATACAGTTATTGTGCTGATTCCAAAAGTTGAGACTCCTGAATCAATCTCCCAATATAGACCAATTAGTCTATGTAATGTCCTATACAAGGTTATTTCCAAAATGATTGATGTCTGTATTAAGCATATTTTAGATGAAGTTATTTCACCTGTACAAAGTGCCTTTGTTCCTGGAAGAATGATCACAGACAATATTCTTGTGGCCTATGAAAGTTTGCATACTATGAAGAATAAGAAGAATGGAAAGGAGGGATATTGTGCTGTTAAATTGGATATGCATAAGGCCTATGATCGTGTGGAGTGGATTTTTCTTGAGAGAATGTTAATTCAATTGGGCTTTCATCCTGAGGTGGTTGAGCTGCTAATGGCTTGTGTGAAATCTGTGAAGTATAAAGTGAGATATAATGACCAAGAAACAGAAGGGTTTATTCCAACCAGGGGCTTAAGGTAGGGGGATCCTCTCTCTCCCTACCTTTTTCTGATTTGTGCGGAGGGTTTATCGAGTTTACTAGCTCATCAAGAGGAGGTTCGTGGTATTGAAGGGGTAAAGGTGTGCAGAAATACACCATCAGTGTCACATCTTTTATTTGTTGATGATTCCTTGATCCTTATGAAGGCAAACATAGTTAATGCAACCTCGTTGAGACAAGTACTTGATCAATATTGTGCAAATTCGGGGCAATTGGTGAGTGAAGGGAAGTGTATCATTTATTTTAGTCCCAATGTTGATGTTCATATTAAGGTTGATATATGTTCTGAGCTGAATATTATGACTGAGGCTTTATCTGATGGATATTTGGGGCTTCCTGCTATGGTGGGGATAGACAAGAGTGATAACTTCATGTATTTGTTGGAAAGAGTGATAGCCCGGCTGAATGGTTGGAAGGAGAAAACAATGTCAATGGGAGCAAAATAAATTTTACTAAAAGCTGTAATTCAATCTATATCTGTTTTTGCGATGGGAGTTATAAAAATACCCAAGAATATTTGCAAAGCCATTACCGATGCTATGGCAACCTTCTGGTGGGGTGATACTGAGGATCATAAGAAGATGCATTGGAGGGCATGGTGGAGAATGTGTATTCCAAAAATTGATGGAGGGATGGGATTTCGTGATCTTCATTCTTTCAATTTGGCGATGTTGGCAAAACAGACATGGAGGCTCCTCAATAATCCAACCAGCCTATGTGCTTGATACTTCAAACAAATTACTATCCAGATGGTAATCTGCTGGCTGCTGGATCTAAGAAAGGATCTTCTTTTACCTGGCAGAGCATCATTAGTGGTATACAAACTTTTAAGAGAAGTCATATCTGACGAGTTGGAAACGGCACAAGGATTAATATATGGAGAGATCATTGGGTACCAGGGAGTGTTACACGTAAAATTGAAACTGCCCGTGGAAATTGCTTACTAAGGGTAGTTGATGACCTAATTGATCCAACATCAGGCCTTTGGGATGAACAATTAATCAGGAATTTTTTTAACCCTTTGGACGTTAGAAGAATTCTACAGATTCCTATCAGCCAAGATTTAGGTGAAGATTTTGTAGCTTGGCACAAGACTAGTAACTTTTGCTTTTCTGTTCGGTCGGCCTACTGTTTAGAATGGGAGCATCAGTTTGGTCTTAAAATTAGAAGCAATGTTGGACAAGGCTCATCGTCAAGAAATCCAGTATGGGGGATTGTTTGGAAACTGCAAGTTCCATCCAAAGTCAGAATTTTTATCTGGAGAGCTTTGCATGGCTTGGTCCCTGGAATAGCTATCTTAGCAAACCGACATATAAAAGTGCCAGCCCAATGTCCTATTTGTAAGATGGGGGCTGAGGATATTTTGCACTTGATTTTTACATGTAACCGAGCGAAGGAGGTCTGGACAGCTTTAGGTCTGAATGACTTTATCATGCAATGGTCAAAACTTGATAAATCTGGGAGTGTTGTACTTAAGGAGATCCTACGTTCAAACTTGAACCACCCGCCATTACTTGGCTCCCTGAGTTTGAAGGAGACGGTGGCGGTGGCGTCTTGGTATATATGGTGGCAGCGACGAGAAGGAGTGAAGGGAGAAAAAGTCGCTTCACCAATCAGTTCAGCGTTCTCAATTAAAGCCTTAACTATGAATTTTTCTCTAGCAGATCAGAGAGCAACGCCGAAGGTGATAACATGGAGTAAACCTTCAGCTCGGCATTACAAGCTCAACATAGATGCATGTTTCATTGTATTATATTATGTATGCTCGATCGTAAGAGAAATTATATTATATATGCATCAACGTGCACAATATGTAGTACAATAGAATGTGTATAATAAAACTTGTTTGAAATGATAAAGAATTGAATGGAAAACACAAAATGAAAATGGAAAACAGAAAATAAAGGTGCTAAACTCTAAACCCTAGTGCGTCCTTTACCAACCGGGACTAAAGGTCCTCCAGCCCAGCGACCACCCGCAGCCCACGTGGAGGGCCTTTTAGTCCTGGTTTGTGGGCAACCGAGACTAAAGAGGGGAACCTTTAGTCTCGATTCCGTAGTCCCGGTTGGGGAACCGGGACTAGAGCCCGGTCCTAACCGGGACTAGAGCCCCTTTTTCTACTAGTGGGTATTCACTATGCTGGGTATCCAAAGGTAATTGAGGGTTAAGTGACTCAAACTAGATATCTTATGCTAATGAGACTAAGACCATGAGTAGTTATTTGTTTAGACTTGGTGGTATTTCGTAGAATTCATGCAAGCAGACCATTTTAATGAGGTCAACAATGGAAGAACAACTCACAACACTAGATACTACTACGTTTGAAGCGGAGTGGGCCTCGCACACTCCTCCTCCTCCCCTGCTCACCTCGTCATAACACGTCGCGTCGTGGGTTACGGGAATGAGCCGATGTGAGCTTCTATCTACGCATCTCGTTTGTATTTTTACTGCTTGGGAAATTAATCGTGTATTAATTTACGAGTCATTAGCAGAGGTATTGGCGAACGAAAACCCTATCCTATACGGGACACATGCAATTGCCTCCTTCTAGAACCTTGCGCCGCCGCCATCGTCTTCCTCATCATCTCTTCTGGCGTGCACTGAAGGACGAGATAGTAGGCCTCCGAAACCTTGCCTCTCGTACACATGTATGGGTGAGGGCGATCATGTTTTTGGGGAGCGCTTATGCGTGACTACTGGCAACACATCATTGTCCGACGACGAGTTCCCCAACGTCGACTTCTTCCTAGACGTCAACGACCTCTTCGACAATCGTACCTTAACATGGGAGACAACACCGACGTTGTTGCTGCCGCCGTTGCTATTGCCGATGCTTAAGCTGCAACATATATGGCTCTCATCTCTCTCTGTCAGACCTTGCTAGAGTTTCTAGTTCTAGTGTTTAGAGTAGATGCGATAGGTTTGTCCTGCTTAGATGTTATTTGCTCATCTACTCTGCTAGTTTGCATGATTAGGTTTATTGTTGTTTCGGTGATCATGCTATGTCATTTACTTATCCAAATTAAATTATATGGTAATTTGTTTATATTTTCAACACCATATACTACTGAAGCCACACGAAACTAGGTCCTCGGTTCCACTTCCTCCCCCGGTCCTGCTGCGCCTATCATGTGTCTTGTCATGATATGAGGCTCATCTCATTTTTTTTTTCGAAAAAGATCTCATATGTTGTGTCGGACTCTAGACTTTGTGACAAAGCTTGTATTAGTTGATTGTGACCAACATGCTTCTCTCCCACAAAGACAAATAAAGACCCGCATGGACATCAAAGCAGCGGTTTACCTGTCTCATGCCTAGTTTGGAAGTAATGATCTATATCAGTACTAACTTTAATTTCCACCCTTCTTTTCTTCACAAACTTTTAAATTCAATTACACCGCTTAGAATCAAAACGCTTCATGCGTAAAGCATGTTGTAGAAAAGACAAATTTAGTATAAACACTATGTTCATGAATAGTTTGTGAAGAATGACCACCCCCTCTAAGATGTCTTCCCGACATGAAAGTTGTTTGTGTGGGCTGAACCACAATTTCAGCTACATGAAAGTTGTTTGTGTGGGCTGAACCACAATTTCAGCTACATCCGAAACACGGTTTGTCCCTACGTTAGTTAACATTTTTTTTGAAGAAAGACTTAGTTAACATTTTAAAACTTAGGTTAAGAAGACATATGAGACTATATTGTTGTATTTGTATTGCATCTTCGCTGAAATTTAAATGGAAACGAGGTAGCTCTCCCTTGTGAAAGGTAAACAATATTTCCATCAAGTCTCAGTCTCCTTTTATAATATTCCAAAATTTCAGATAGAATTCAGTGGGGAAATGTCTAGTCCTGACGCTTTATTATTTTCCATTTCATTACAATGCCATGAACCTCCTTTTCGTTAGGGCATCTCCAGCGGCGCGACGCAAACGGACGCTAACGTCCGCCGTGAACAGAAATGTGTCTCGGCCCTGCTCCAGCGGGGAGACGACCGGCCCGTCCGCGGAGACGCAAACCTGGCCCAAATATGCGCCAGGTTTGCGTCTCGGACGCTCCGCAGTCGCGCCGAGCGTCCTCCAGTTCTTACCCGGTCCCGCAAGTCATAGACAGCGAAATCGACCGCTTCGACTTGCTTCTTTTCCCCTTCTTTGCTGCCCTAGTGCGACGCCACCACCCCAGCCCCAGCCGCCGCCGTCCCGCCGCAGCGCCGCAGTACTCGCCGTCGGCTCCGTTGTCGCCGCGCGGGAGAGCAGGATCGTACTCGGGGTTGGCTCCGACGCGTACCTGCCGGCTGTTTTCGGGCCAAACGTTACCGGTTGCGCCACCCTTCCGCGCCGCCCACGACCTGTTCGGTCAATTGCGCCGGTAGGTTTCTTCTCCTGTTTCGGCGCTATTTGTGCGCGGCCATTGATCAACAGTTCGTACCCACGTAGATGGACGCGTGGCATATGGTGGAGAAGTTCCGTGCGGAGGTCATTGACTCCTCTTCCGACGACGAGTCCGATCAGTCGGCACAGACATTGGCAACTACTGCGGTCATCATGATCCATGAGTTCACCTCAAACCCGGGGCCGGTACACCTGTGAAGGGCGCTCCAAAAACCTGTCGCGCAACAGAGTGGAAGGGCAGGCCCGCCTCCACAAGGACTACTTCCACCTCACCAATCCGATCTTCCCGGAAAAACTGTTTCGGCGCCGATATAGTATGTCAAGGGACATGTTCTTGGTCATTCTACGGGCGTCGAAACTACGACCCCTACTTCCAATGCAGGCCCGATGCAAAGGTGCGCTAGGCTTCACCTCCTACCAAAAATGCTCCGCGGCTATTCGCATGCTCTCATATGGAATGGCTGCTGATATATTCGATGAGTATCTTCGAATGGGTGAGAGCACCTGCCTTGAGTCCATGTACAGGTTTTGCCGAGCCGTGATTGCCGTGTTCAGACAACATTATGTTGGAGATATGCCCAAGAGGCAATAATAAAGTGGTTATAATAATATCTTTGTGTTTATGATAAATGTTTATATACCATGCTATAATTGTATTAACCGAAACATTGATACATGTGTGTTATGTAAACAACAAGGAGTCCCTAGTAAGCCTCTTATATAACTAGCTTGTTGATTAGTAGATGATCATGGTTTCGTGATCATGAACATTGGATGTTATTAATAACAAGGTTATGTCATTAGTTGAATGATATAATGGACACACACCCAAATGAGCGTAGCATAAGATCAAGTCATTAAGTTCATTTGCTATAAGCTTTCAATACATAGTTGTCTTAATCCTTCGACCATGAGATCATGTAAATCACTTACACCGAAAGGGTACTTTGATTACATCAAACGTCATTGCGTAAATGGGTGACAATAAAGGTGGGATTAAGTATTTGGAAAGTGTGAGTTGAGGCATATGGATCAACAGTGGGATTTGTCCATCCCGATGACGGATAGATATACTCCGGCCCTCTCGGTGGAATGTCATCATTAGCTTGCAAGCATATGAATAGTTCATAAGAGATCACATACCACGGTGAGTAAAGAGTACTTGTCGGTAACGAGGTTGAACAAGGTATGGAGATACGATGATCAAACCTAGGACAAGTAAAATATCGCGAGACAAAGGGAATTGGCATCGTATGTAAATGGTTCAATCGATCACTAAGTCATCGTTGAATATGTGGGAGCCATTATGGATCTCAGATCCCGCTATTGGTTATTGCTCGGAGAGAGTCTCGACCATGTCTGCATAGTTCGCGAACCGTAGGGTGACGCGCTTAAGGTTCGATGTCGCATAAGTAGATTTGAATATGGTATGGAGACGAAGTTTGTTCGGAGTCTCGGATGTGATCCAGGATGTCACGAGGAGGTCCGGAAGAGTCCGGAGAATAAGATTCATATAAGGGAAGTTGATTTGGTTTCGGAAATGTTCGGGATTGTTCCGGTGTTGAGGTTCTAGAAGGTTCGGAAGGTTCCACCATGGGGCCCACGACCGGGGAGGCCCACCGTGGGCCGAGGGGATGCTCCCTGGCCTAATGGGCCAGGGGCACTTGGCCCCCAAGGCCCAGGCCGGCCATACCCCCTAGGGTTTCGGGGGATCAACTTGGGGAGGGAAAGCCCCTCTCCCCCTTGGCCGCCGCCCCCAACCCTAGATGGGAAGGGGGCCACCTTGGCCGGCCAGCCCCCTATATAAAGAGGAGGGGGTGGCCGGCCACACCATCCCCCATTGCCTCCTCCTCCGCCGCCTCCCTCCACCATACGCTGTCCGGGGCGAAGCCCTGCAGTTTCTTCCTCCACCACCACCACGCCGTCGTGCTGCCGGACGTTGGAGGAGATCTACCACACTCCGCTGCCCGCTGGAACGGGAGAGGAAGGAGCTTCATCGACACCGTACGCGCGACCGAGTACGGAAGTGCTGCCGGATTGCAGCACCGGGGACGATCGTCTACACCAACAACGAGATTAATCTCGTAGGCTTTGGAATCTTCGAGGGTTAGTCTCATCTCCATCTCGTTGCTTAGATCTAGTAGATTGGATCTTGGGTGTTCCATAGATTAGATCTGTTGGTTTTATTCGCTTTGCGGTAGGAAAATTTTTGTTTTCCATGCAACGAACCCATCAGTGGTATCAGAGCCACGTCTATGCATAGATCGGTTGCACGAGTAGAACACAATGGTTTGTGGGCGGTGATGCTTTTGTTGCTTTAGTTTGTGTACTTTGCTTCTTGCGGGATGGTGGGATGAAGCGGCCGGGCTAACTTTACCTGACCGCGTCTCATGAGACTTGCTCCACGCTTGACATGCAACTTGTATTGCATAAGTGGCTTTGCGGGTGTCTGTCTCTCCCACCATAGTGAAGATTGTAATTTGCACTTCTATTGTCAACACTAGTATCACTGTTGTGGTTCATGTTCGTAGGTAGATTGGATCTTACTCGAAAATCCTAAACCACGTAAAAGATGCAAACCAAATTAGAGGCGTCTAACTTGTTTTTGCAGGGTTTGGTGATGTGATATGGCCATAATGTGATGATGATTATATTCGATGTATGAGATGTTCATTGATGTATTATGGCAACCGGCAGGAGCCTAATGGTTGTCTTTAATTTTTGTTAAAGACCTGTGTCTATTCATCATGTAATAGCTTTATTTCAAGTAGTTGTTATAGTAGCTATAAGTGATGGACAACCATGAAGTGGCGCCACTGACCTTGACGCCATGTTGGTGATGATGGAGATCATGTCCGTGCTTTGGAGATGGAGATCAAAAGCACAAGAAGAAAGGCCATATCATATCACACATTATGAATTGCATGTGATGTTAATCCTTTTATGCATCTTATTTTGCTTAGATCGCACGGTAGCATTATAAGATGATCCCTCTCACTAAATATCAAGATAATAAAGTGTTCATCCTTAGTATGCACCGTTGCTAAGACTTGTCGTTTCAAAGCATCTCGTGATGATCGGGTGTGATAGACTCTACATGTGCATACAACGGGTGCAAGCCAGATTTGCACACGCGGATACTAAGGTTGCCTTGACGAGCCTAGCATGTACAGACATGGTCTCGGAACACGGGATACCTAAAGGTAGAGCATGAGTCATATGAATGATATGATGAACACTTTGAGTGTTCGCCTTTGAAACTACATCTTTTCAAGATCGGACTTGGTGTAGTGGATTTGGTTCGTGTAATCACTAAGACAATGCGAGGGATGTTGTTTTGAGTGGGAGTTCACCTAGTTAATTTAAGAATTAAAACTGAACTCATTTTATCATAAACTTAGTCTAAACTCTTTGCAAATATGTTGTAGATCATGGCGCCCCCCTCCATCAATTTTAACCAGTTCCTAGAGAAAGAAAAGCTTAAGGGCAATGGTAGCAACTTCCCTGACTGGTCCCGTCATGTGAGGATTTTCCTCACTGGAGTGAGCATGCAATATGTGCTCGAAGCACCGCTAGGTCCCCCACCACCTCCTGCAGTGTCCGAGGACATAAAGAATGTTTATGAGACTCGGGTAACTCGGTACTCCGAAATCGGTGTGCATCTTGTGCGGTTTAGAGGCAGAGCTCCAAAAGCGTTTTGAGCACCACGACCCATGTGAGATGATGCGTGAGCTCAAACTTATCTTTGAGACTCATGCAGCCGTGGAGAGCTATGAGGCCTCGAAACAGTTCTTTAACTGCATGATGGAAGTGTTATCACCAGAATTTGGCCAGCTCAGAGGTGGGCCGCGATCAGGATGGACGTGAAGATTGTACATGGGAGAAATACGAGAATCGGCCTTTTATACCAAGTTGGGCCAAACCGCCCATGTATCTGTAACATATTAGATCGCATCTTAGTTTAGAAGTTAGAGTTTTACCCGTGCACGGTTTGGTGCACGCCCACATTAGAAAGTCCCCTGGACTATAAATATGTATCTAGGGTTTATGGAATAAACAACAACCAACGTTCAACACAAACCAATCTCGGCGCATCGCAACTCCTTCGTCTCGAGGTTCCTCCGGTAAGCACCATGCTGCCTAGATCGCATCTCGCGATCTAGGCAGCACGAGCCTGCCTAGTTGTTCATGCGTGCTCGTGCTGAAGCCTTTTTGATGGCGAGCAACGTAGTTATCATAGATGTGTTAGGGTTAGCATTGTTCTTAGTATCATATGCTTTCGTAGTGCAACCCTTGCGCATCTAGCCGTCCTTGTACCTCATCATGGGTGCAGGGGCGGCACCCGCTTGATCATCGTTTAGTAGATCTGATCCGTTACGATTGCTCCTTGATTCATCAAGGATTAGTTTAATATCTGCAATAGTTAGGCCTTACAAAGGGTTGGAGGATCCAGCGGCATGCAGGTGTAGTTTGCTGCCCCTAGACAGGATGTTCCGAGGATCAACCTAGTGTTGGTTTTTAGGCCTTGTCTAGGGCTGGCTTACGATCACCGTGTGCGCGAGCCCAATCGTGAGTAGGATGATCCGATTATACGGTGAAAACCCCAGATCGTCGTGGATCTCATACGCTTTATCTTGATCAAGCAGGACCACCATATATTCGGCCACCTTGGACGAATCATGGGTGGATCGGCTCCATGAGCCGATTCACAGACAACTGAGAGCCGATCGAGGCTCGTATTTAACGTGTACGTGTGTGCCCTGCAGGAAACTAAGCGAGGCATCATCCACACCTTCCGACGTGTATAGGTCGTGGCACGCCCTGTACATTTGCATCGGCGGCGCGACAGAGGCTTTGCGGGCCGTCGCTCGAGGCCAGGGCCAGCCGCAGCCCTAGTTGTTCCGGGCTCTACGGTGTTGACCGCCATCGCCCGCCGGTGGGTTTCGACGTCAACACATTCGCACGCACGGTGGGACCATCTTCAACATCAACCACATCGCCGTCTACATCGAGATGGCGGAAGAAACTCCGGTCAAGCACGAGGACCGAGACAAGCTCGCAGAAGAAGACAACAAGGTCAAGGCGGTCCTCGGAACCGAACTCGTCGGCTTTGTGGGAAAACCCGTTCGCACGGCATCAAGCTCGACGGAGACGCATCGCCGTTGCCTCAACACGCACGATCTCAGGCCACTCCATAAGAGAACCTTCTCTTTCGATGCCAATATGGCCGGGTTCGTGATTCGCCATGACGCGGACAAAGCGGAGAGCAGCCATTCTCGTGGCAAGGAGAAAGAGAGGCCGTTCCACGTGACCGGCCCCAAGTCGACGATCAACGATACGGCCGAGGGAGGTGAGAAACATACGGCATCCACGCACATTGTCAGAGCATCTCCTCGGCGAGATATGATCACCATACGGCCGATGTCGTCACTACGAAAACGACGATCGTCGGTCGACGCAAACGGAGGTATCGTCAAATCAGCAGCCACGACGACGGGTCGAGCGTCGCGCCAGAGGAGGCCGAGGAGCCGGACAACGTGGATAGGCAGGATTGCCCCTTCACTTCTGGGATTCGGAATGAGCCGATTACCAACAATCGGCAATTGCCCGAATGTAAACGAAGGAGAAGGGTACAGCTAAGGTGTCCGTGTTCGAGCGTCTAGGGCCTCTCCCGCCAAGCATGCTGAGCCTGTGGAAGATCGCGAGGAACTAGAGGACGATGATGAAGAGGATAAGTATCATCGCCCAAGATGGTGTCCCGATGGGCTCAGCCACTCCCAGAAACGAAGGGTTCAGCGACTGCGTGCGTTAGAGGAAGCCGAAAGGTTATATCTGCACGCGTTGAGGAAGGCACGGCCTGACCTAGCCGCCAAAATTCAGCGAACCCTGGATGAAGAAGGTCGGCCACAAAGAAAGGAGTGGCGCCCTAAGCAAAGGAAAGCCGATGATGAAACATCGGCTGGCACAAACATGGTCTTCATCCTTCCAGCGAATTTAGCGCTCAGGTTGTATGAAGCACCCGTGGCGCAATTGGACTGCGGCCCACGGCCGGTCATCTTCGAAGCCACGAGAAAGGAGTTGAACATCTTGAGTACACTTGCGAGGTTACATCAATGGGCAGCCTGTCAATAAGATGTTGGTGGACACGGAGCGGCGTCAACATTATGCCATACTCCATGCTACGTCGGTTGGGACGCTCCAGCTCGGATTTAATCAAAACCAATGTAACATTGAGCGATTTCAACGGCCAAGCATCTGATGCACAAGGTGTTCTAAACGTGGAACTGACCGTAGGAAGGAAGACCATCCCTACGACGTTCTTTATTGTCAACAGCAAAAGCACCTATGCTGTGATATTGGGGAGGGATTGGATCCACGCCAACGTTGCATCCATCCACGATGCACCAATGCCTAATACGATGGGATGGAGATGAAGTGGAAGTCGTCCACGCAGATGATTCAGCCGAGATTTCAACAGCCGGCATGGGCATTTGGGAGGCATCAGGTCAAGAACCACTCTCGGGCATCGATTTGGACTGCGAACGCATCGATGTAACAAAGAACGGGGTAAGGCTGGTTCTATCCACCGGACCGACCGTATAAACGAAACGTCGATGGACGAATGTGGTGAGGCTGATCCTTGTGATCGGCCCCAAAAGATTTGTGAAGGAACATTACAAAGACCTTCACCGAGCAAGCGACGTGGAGGCCGATTCTAGCAATCGGCCGAAATTATCCTCACCATCTATTCTACCTGGGATTAGCGTTTGACCCAACAGGGACTACCTGAAGAGCCGATACCATCAACTCTCTTGACAGAATCGGCTCGGGGGGCACCCAGATGGATAGAACACGAGGATATACTATCAAGTATGGGGGCCGACACACAAATCGGCCGTGAAAAAAAATTGGAAATGAGCACAGCCGATGCGCAGACATCGACTCAAGGAATACAACTGTTGCAAATGGGCGACCAGGGCTACTTTTAGTCCGTCGAGCCACTCCATCTGGGGTCTCTCAGTTCAAGGGGGAGGTTGACTGCATCAGCCCTTTGGATAGAAGTTTTTTCTGCTACATTGATGAAAGCTGAAGAAGCTCGGGGGGCAGTGCTCGTTGAAGGTCCTCTGCTTTTGAGAAGCCGATTTGGTTAGAATCGGTTGGCGCTACACTTGTTACAGGAGGAGGCTCTGCGAAGATTTCTCCAACTGTTTGGAAATTCAGATCTTCTCTGCGAGGATCTCCAGCGTCGTTTGCAAGCCCTCAGGAGTAGCGCTGATGACAAATTCAAGGGTTGCAGCCGTACCCAATCAGGCTAGAGCCAAGAAAACAACCGGCGATCATCCGGCTAGATTGAACTCATTTTCACTAAAGGTTGCCCCATTGGTCTTGAGGTCCTCTGTTGTTGAATAGCCGATTTGGTCAGAATCGGTTGATGCTGCACCGCAGCTGAGAAGCGGATAGTGGCCCGATACTATCGGTACGCTTTCGTGATCGCCTTGGTCAAAGGCTCGGGGGGCACCTGACAGTGGAGATTTCTTTGCACTGGAGGATCCTTTGATATCAGGAGCCGATTTGTTTTTGGAATCGGCTGGCGTTATACCATAACCTGTCAGAAGAAGAGCGCTGGTGTCGCCGAGGTATATCAGTTGCCACATCAATTGAGGGACAAGCCTAGAGCTCCGCTGAGGACACTTGCCCAAGATCAAATTACCAGCTTGCGGAGTTAATGGGTAAGAGCCATGATCCTGTTTCAAGTGTCTCATGGTGCAAAACCGATGCGCGGCCATCGGCTCTAGTACGAGCGTTCGAAAATTGCCTCATTGCCGGTTTGGTAATACTGTTATGAGAGAGTTGGCATCCCGGGACAGCCTATTGTTCATTGAGCCAGGGGTGATCGCCCAAGATAGTGACTGCCAATGGGAGAAGGATGATCGGCTGATTGGCCCTGGTCTCTTCCAGGCGTGATCATACCTAGGACTATTTGTCTGAATTGCAGACCCTCATCATGGTTCTCACCCCAGTTGAAGCTCGGGGGGCAGCTGGCCTCCTGGATGCTCTGTTGGAGAAGCCGATTATATGGTCATCGGCTGTTTCCGCGGATACAGGCTTGTTGAGCACTGACCAGGCTCACAGTTATTCCGATGCCAAAAGGATGGGGAACGATGTGTGGAAATCGGCTCATTAAAAATCGATTGATTTGACAATCAGCTAAGTTAGCATAAAAAAGAATCAGTAAAATCAAGTTGGGGAATTTTCCATTGATAACTAGATTTCTTACAAGGAAGGAACCGATTGCTTGAGAAGAGAAGAACAAAAGGAGGGGCCACTGCTACTAGACCTACACTGGTAGATCCTAATCTACGGGCCGTCACTGCCTTCGTCGTCATCCCCGGAGTTCCCATCGGTACTGCTGCCGGCGGGCTCCTCGTCGCTGCTCCCAAGGCCTTGTGCGGAGGCTTCATCCTCTTCTTCGTCATCGCTGTCGTCGTCGTCCCACCACATGCGAAGGCGCTTCGCTGGTGGGTAACCCTCGAGGGGGTCGTCCTCATCTTCTTCCTCCTCTTCCTCCTCCTCGTCGGAGGAGAAGCCCCCTTCCCAGGGAAAGAGGTCATCGTCACTTGTTGCTTCCAGCTCTCCGTCAAGGAGGAACTGAAGGTCTTCTTCCCGTCGGTGAGGGGTTCGTCGTCTTCCGACTCATGGGAGAAGTCCCGGTCCCGCGCGTCCCAATATTCTGGGCGCGGGCATCGTAGATGGCCATCAGATCGACCTCCTGCTCGAGCTCGCTGGAGGAGGAGGACTGGAGGGGCCAGAGGAAGCAGTGGAAGAGGAAGAATCCATGGGGGCTAATGGGGGTTTTTTGGTTTGCCGATGGCTACTGTGGAGCAAGGGGATGAAGAAAGGAATTATGGGGGTGGCCAAATAAAAGGGGGCAAAGCGATTTAATGCCCAAGCAGTTTTCGAGGACGCGGTGATGGAACTGTCAAGTCGCGCAGAGAAGGCGAGGAGGCGAGACGTCATCATGAAGTATCTGCGACAGTTCTGCTCTGCCATGACCCGACGACGGAAAAGCGTGATGATTTTGGAAATGTCATTTCCAAAACAGGGGGGCATGTGTTATCACCAATTTGGCCAGCTCGGAGGGCCGCGATCGGATGGACGTGAAGATTGTACATGGGAGAAATACGAGAATCGGCCTTTTATACCAAGTTGGGCCAAACCGCCCATGTATCTGTAACATATTAGATCGCATCTTAGTTTAGAAGTTAGAGTTTTACCCGTGCACGGTTTGGTGCACGCCCACATTAGAAAGTCCCCTGGACTATAAATATGTATCTAGGGTTTATGGAATAAACAACAACCAACGTTCAACACAAACCAATCTCGGCGCATCGCCAACTCCTTCGTCTCGAGGGTTCCTCCGGTAAGCACCATGCTGCCTAGATCGATCTAGATCAAGAGCTGCCTAGTTGTTCATGCGTTGCTCGTGCTGAAGCCTTTTGATGGCGAGCAACGTAGTTATCATAGATGTGTTAGGGTTAGCATTGTTCTTAGTATCATATGCTTTCGTAGTGCAACCCTTGCGCATCTAGCCGTCCTTGTACCTCATCATGGGTGCAGGGGCGGCACCCCGCTTGATCGTTTAGTAGATCTGATCCGTTACGATTGCTCCTTGATTCATCAAGGATTAGTTTAATATCTGCAATAGTTAGGCCTTACAAAGGGTTGGAGGATCCAGCGGCATGCAGGTGTAGTTTGCTGCCCCTAGACAGGATGTTAGAGGATCAACCTAGTGTTGGTTTTAGGCCTTGTCTAGGGCTGGCTTACGATCACCGTGCGTGGCGCGAGGCCCAATCGTGAGTAGGATGATCCGATTATGCGGTGAAAACCCCAGATCGTCGTGGATCTCATACGCTTTATCTTGATCAAGCGGGACCACCATATATTCGGCCACCTTGGACGAATCATGGGTGGATCGGCTCCATGAGCCGATTCACGGGACAACTGAGAGCGATCGAGGCTCGTATTTAACGTGTACGTGTGCCCTGCGGGAAACTAAGCGAGGCATCATCCACCTTCTGACCGGGTATAGGTCGGGTGGCACGCAATTTGCATCGGCGCGCGCGACCAGGGGAGGCTTTGCGGGCCGTCGCTCGAGGGGCCGGGGCCAGCCGCAGCCCTAGTTGTTCCGGCTCTACGGTGTTGACCGATCACGCCCGCCGGTGGGTTTGACGTCAACGGGAGGGGCAGCTCCGTTAGTGAGCACATGTTCGCCATGTCCGGACATGCGAAGCTCAGTGACTTGGGGATTGTGATCCCTAACAAGCTGGGTATTCATCGTGTCCTCCAATCACTGCCACCAAGTTACAAGAACTTGATGAACTACAACATGCGGAACATGAACAAAGAGTTACTGAACTCTTCTCCATGCTGAAGTCTGCTGAAGTAGAAATAAAGAAGGAGAACCAAGTGTTGATGGTCAACAAGACCACCAGTTTCAAGAAGCAGGGCAAGCCTAACAAGGGCAACTTCAAGAAGGGCGGCAAGAAAGTTGCAGCGCCTCCGAGAAGCCTAAGGCTGGTCCTAAGCTGAGACTGTGTGCTACTACTGCCGGGGAAGGGGCACTGGAAGCGGAATTGCACCAAATACTTGGCCGATCTGAAGAGCGGCCACGCCAAGAAAGGTATATTTGATATACATGTTATAGATGTCTATCTTACTGGTTCTCGTAGTAGTGCAGGGTATTTGATACTGGTTCGGTTGCTCACATTTGTAACTCGAAGCAGGAACTGCGGAATAAACGAAGCTGGCAAGGGAAGGTGACGATGCGCGTTGGAAATGGATCCAAGGTTGATGTGATCGCCGTCGGCACGCTCCCCTACATCTACCTTCGGGATTAGTTTTAAACCTTAATAATTGTTATTTGGTACCTGCGTTGAGCATGAACATTATATCTGGATCTTGTTTGATGCAAGACGGTTATTCGTTTAAGTCGAGAATAATGGTTGTTCGATTTACATGAATAATGTCTTTTATGGCCATGCACGAGATGAATGGTTTATTCTTGTTAAATCTCGATAGTAGTGATACACATGTTCATAACATTGATGCTAAGCGAATTAAATTGAATGATAATTCTACTTATATGGCACTGTCGTCTTGGTCATATTGGAGTGAAGCGCATGAAGAAACTCCATTCGATGGACTTCTTGAGTCACTTGACTTTGAGTCACTTGACGGATGCGAAGCATGTCTAATGGGAAAAATGACTAAGACTCCATTTTATGGCACAATGGAGCGAGCTACGGACTTATTGGAAATCATACATACCGATGTGTGCGGACCAATGAGTGTAGCATCGCGTGGTGGTTATCGTTATGTTCTAACCTTCACGGATGATCTGAGTAGATATGGGTATATTTACTTTATGAAACACAAGTCCGAGACTTTTGAGAAGTTCAAGGAATTCCAAAGTGAAGTAGAAAATCAACGTAACAAGAAGATTAAGTTTCTGCGTTCTGATCGCGGAGGCGAATATCTGAGTTATGAGTTTGGCATGCATTTAAGAAATGCGGAATACTTTCACACACCGCCGGGAACACCACAGCGCAATGGTGTGTCCGAACGTCGTAATCGAACTCTCTTAGATATGGTTCGTTCTATGATGTCTCTTACCGATTTGCCATTATCGTTTTGGGGCTATGCTTTAGAGACAGCCGCATTCACTTTAAATAGGGCACCATCTAAATCCGTTGAAACGACACCGTATGAATTATGGTTTGGGAAGAAACCTAAGCTGTCGTAGTTTGGGGTTGCGATGCTTATGTAAAGAAGTTACAACCTGACAAGCTAGAACCCAAAGCGGAGAAATGCGTCTTCATAGGATACCCTAAAGAAACAATTGGGTATAGTTTCTATCACAGATCCGAAGGCAAAATCTTTGTTGCCAAGAACGGATCCTTTCTTGAGAAGGAGTTTCTCACTAAAGAAGTGACTGGAAGAAAAGTAGAACTCGACGAGGTTGATGAACCTTCTCTCATAGATCAGAGTAGCGCAGTGCCGGAAGAAGTTCCTGTGCAGCCTGCACCGATAGGAGAGGAAGCAAATGATGATGATCATGAAACTTCGAACGAGGAAGCTACTGAACCTCGCAGATCGACGAGGGAACGTACCACTCTGATTGGTATGATCCCTGTCTAAATGTCATGATTGTGGACAACAATGATGAGGACCTGCGACGTATGAAGAAGCGATGAGATTCCAACAAATGGCAAGAAGCCATGAAATCCGAAATGGGATCCATGTATGATAACAAAGTATGGACTTTGGTAGACTTACTGATAGCCGCAAGGCTGTCGAGAATAAATGGATCTTCAAGAGAAAAACAGATGATGATGGTAATATTACTGTCTATAAAGCTCGACTTGTCGCAAAGGGTTTCCGACAAATTCAAGGAGTTGACTACGATGAGACTTTCTCACCTGTAGCGAAGCTAAAGTCTGTGAGGATTTTGTTAGCAATAGCTGCATTTTTCGATTATGAGATTTGAGATGGATGTCAAAACGGCGTTCCTTAATGGTGACATTGAGGAAGAGTTGTATATGGTACAACCCAAAGGTTTTGTCGATCCTAAAAATGCGACAAGGTATGCAAACTTCAGCGTTCCATTTATGGAGTGAAGCAAGCATCCAGGAGTTGGAACCTACGCTTTGATAGAGTGATCAAAGATTTTGGTTTTATACGGACTCATGGTGAGGCCTGTATTTACAAGTGAGTGGGAGCTCTGTAGCGTTCCTGATATTATATGTAGATGACATATTATTGATTGGGAATGATATAAAACTTTTAAGCAGCATTAAAGGTTATTTGAATAAGTCTTTTTCAATGAAAGACCTTGGTGAAGCAGCATACATCTTAGGCATCAAGATTTATAGAGATAGATCAAGACGCCTAATAGGCCTTTCACAAAGTACATATCTGGACAAGATTCTAAAGAAGTTTAGAATGGATGAAAGCAAGAAAGGGTTCTTGCCTATGTTGCAGGTAAGGTCTTGAGTAAGACTCAAGGTCCGGCTACGGCATGAAAGAGAGAGGATGAGCAAGATCCCCTATGCTTCGATAGGCTCTATCATGTACGCCATGCTGTGTACTAGACCGGATATCGTCTTTGTTAGTTTGACCAGCGGATATCAAAGTGATCCAGGGATGGAACACTGGACAGCGGTCAAGAATATCTGAAGTACTTGAAAAGGACTAAGGATATGTTTCTTTGTTATGGCGGTGACCAAGAGCTCGTTGTAACCGGTTACACCGATGCAAGTTGGAACACCGACCCTGATGACTCTAAGTCTCGGTCAGTACGTGTTTATATTGAATGGTGCGGCAGTAAGCTGGAGCAGTTCCAAGCAATGCACGGTGGCGAAATCTTCAACAGAATCTGAATATATAGCGGCTTCAGAGGCTTCATCAGAAGCGGTATGGATGAAGAGGTTCATTGTTGAGCTTGGTGTGGTTCCTAGTGCATTGGACCCGCTAGTCATTTTTGTGACAACACGGGTGCCATCGCCAATGCAAAGGAACCAAGGTCACACAAGAAGCATATCAAGCTGCGTTTTCATTCGATTCGCGAGTACATCGAAGATGGTGAAGTAGAGATTTGCAAAGTACACACGGATCTGAATGTTGCGGATCCGTTGACTAAAGCTCTCCCAAGAGCAAAGCATGACCAACACCAAATGCCATGGGTGTTAGGTACCTTACAATGTAATCTAGATTATTGACTCTAGTGCAAGTGGGAGACTGTTGGAGATATGCCCAAGAGGCAATAATAAAGTGGTCATTATAATATCTTTGTGTTTATGATAAATGTTTATATACCATGCTATAATTGTATTAACCGAAACATTGATACATGTGTGTTATGTAAACAACAAGGAGTCCCTAGTAAGCCTCTTATATAACTAGCTTGTTGATTAATAGATGATCATGGTTTCGTGATCATGAACATTGGATGTTATTAATAACAAGGTTATGTCATTATTTGAATGATATAATGGACACACACCCAAATGAGCGTAGCATAAGATCCAGTCATTAAGTTCATTTGCTATAAGCTTTCAATACATAGTTGTCTTAATCCTTCGACCATGAGATCATGTAAATCACTTACACCGAAAGGGTACTTTGATTACATCAAACGTCATTGCGTAAATGGGTGACAATAAAGGTGGGATTAAGTATTTGGAAAGTGTGAGTTGAGGTATATGGATCAACAGTGGGATTTGTCCATCACGATGAAGGATAGATATACTCAGGCCCTCTCGGTGGAATGTCATCGATTAGCTTGCAAGCATATGAATAGTTCATAAGAGATCACATACGAGTAAAGAGTACTTGCGGTAACGAGGTTGAACAAGGTATGGAGATACAGATGATCAAACCTCGGACAAGTAAAATATCGCGAGACAAGGAATTGGCATCGTATGTAAATGGTCCAATCGATCACTAAGTCATCGTTGAATATGTGGGAGCCATTATGGATCTCAGGATCCCGCTATTGGTTATTGCTCGGAGAGGAGTCTGTGTACATAGTTCGCGAACCGTAGGGTGACGCGCTTAAGGTTCGATGTCGCATAAGTGGATTTGAATATGGTATGGAGACGAAGTTTGTTCGGAGTCTCGGATGTGATCCAGGATGTCACGAGGAGGTCCGGAAGAGTCGGAGAATAAGATTCATATAAGGAAGTTGATTTCGGGTTTCGGAAATGTTCGGGATTGTTCCGGTGTTGGTGGAAGGTTCTAGAAGGTTCGGAAGGTTCCACCATGGGGCCCACGACCGGGAGGCCCACCGTGGGCCGATGCTCCTGGCCTAATGGGCCAGGGCACTTGGCCCCAAGGCCCAGGCCGGCCATACCCCTAGGGTTTCTGGGGGGATCAACTTGGGGAGGGGAAAGCCCCTCTCCCCCTTGGCCGCCGCCCCCAACCCTAGATGGGAAGGGGGCCACCTTGGCCGGCCAGCCCCCTATAAAGAGGAGGGGGGGTGCCGGCCACACCGTCCATTGCCTCCTCCTCCGCCTCTCCCTCCACATACGTGTCGGGCTTAGGCGAAGCCTGCAGTTTCTTCCTCCACCACCACCACGCCGTTGTGCTGCGGACGTTGGAGGAGATCTACCACACCTCCGCGCCCGGCTGAACGGGAGAGGAAGGAGCTTCATCGACACCGTACGCGCGGACCGAGTACGGAAGTCTGCCGGATTGCAACACGGGGACGATCGTCTACACCAAACGAGATTAATCTCGTAGGCTTTGGAATCTTCGAGGGTTAGTCTCATCTCCATCTCGTTGCTTAGATCTAGTAGATTGGATCTTGGGTGTTCCATAGATTAGATCTGTTGGTTTTATTCGCTTTGCGGTAGGAAAATTTTTGTTTTCCATGCAACGAACCCCATCACATTACTGTATGGAGCCAACTGTTGAGGATACAAGGCGGCTCCTGTCTATCAACGAGTCTAGAGGGTTCCCGGATAGCATTTGCATGCACGGATTGGAAAAGTCCATTTGGATGCGGGGGTCGGTACAGCGGGCATGAGGAGGGACGGACTGTCATTCTTGAAGCTGTTATATCTCAAGATTTATGGATTTGGCATTCATTCTTTGGCATGGCGGGTTCCAACAATGACATCAATGTGTTGCACCGATCACCAGTTTTCAATAGGCTCATGGAAGGCAAAGCTCCCCGGGTGAGTTACGAGATCAATAAAAATGAATACGACAAGCCATATTATCTTGCTGATGGCATCTACCACTGGGCCACACTGGTGAAGACTGTCCGTAATCCAAACTCGGAGAAGACGAGGAGGTTTGCCAAGATGCCTTGCAGGAAAGATGTGGAGCGCGGATTTGGTGTGCTCCAAACTCGGTGGGCAATTGTCCGTCACCCGGCAAGAACATGGTCGCTGAAGACCATGCATGAGGTGATGACATCTTTGCGTGATCATGCACAACATGATCGTTGAGAACGAGCGTCTGATGGCCGCAATGAGAACCACCGGGACTTCCAAGGTGAGCTTGCGCCTTTCTGGAGCTTTATCTTGGGAGGACTATCTACATATGAATGTAGAGTCACTGACGAGAACGTCTGCAAACAGCTGCAGACGGATCTAATTGAGCATCAGTGGGCATTGGCTGGCCATGATGATCATGCCTAGAGAAAAACTATCTTATTTTCATGTAGACTTTTCAAAATTTAAATGTAATAACTATGACTTCGTTGAATTCTTTATTTTGTTGTTTGGAAACTTCATAATTGATGCAAACGCGGAAATGTGTCGGGCCGCTGGAGCCACTCTCAGGCGCAAACGGACGCGCGGACAAAAACGGTCTGTCTCGCGTCCACCGCGTGACGCAAACGGACGCTGGCGGACACCGAAATGCGTCGCGCCGCTGGAGATGCCTTAAAGTCGGCTGTTAAAATAATGTTTTCAGCAGCGGATAATTGTTTGATATCATGTGACTGACTCATCCATCACACAATACAACCCTCTGTCCGCGAATAAAGTGAACCGGGCGGCATTTGCTCCCACCGCAACTCCAACATTCATTGGTCCACGTTAGCACTGTAATCAGTATAGTGGCAGGGTATATCTTCAGTTATATTGAATAATTAATGGTAAATGGTCCGGTAGACGTGAGACAATGATGAGGCGTCGTTTTCGTTGGTCCCACGAACCCACCGCTAGCACCAGAAATATCTCACTTGGCTTATCTTCACGGACGTGAGATGGTGAGAGCCTCACCGGCGAGGATTCTCCGTCGTTCCCCGCCGCCTCCTCATCCATGCGGCTCTCCTTCCCGTGGTTGGACCAACCAGCGCCGCCGCTGCCCCGACCTCGTCCCCGCACGCAGGGGTCCCACGGACCCCCACACCCATTCGCGGCTGCAACTCCACGTCCTCGTTCAACAGTTGGTGGAGCCGCCGGCCCAGGTTGCCCACCGCCGCCGCGTCAACCAGGACTGTCCTGGCGCCGCGCGCGCCGCTGCGGAGGACGTGCCGGAGGCGGGACTTTATGCGACTGATCCAGGCCGGCTCGTGGATGCATGGGCGCGCCCACGTCCTCTTCGCCGTCGTCAGAGGTCGTCCATGAACCAGCGGCCGTCGTCAGAGGATATGTACTGTTGGCGACATGAACCAGCGGTACTGCAGTGTACTGGTTCCTACACAAAACGCAGTCACCGACGGCAGCAACCTCCTCTCCTAGGAGGCTAGGACAACCCAGTTCGCGCTCAGCACTGCCGACTCCGTCTTCTAATTGAGCAGCGAGGCGGCAGAGGTGTGCGCGCTGCGACCCGGCACTCTCGTTGTTGCTGCTCCGGTGCAGACGATGCTGCCACCGACTGTCACTGGCACTATCTACCACAGCGCGGCGACGGCGTTCTCCTTGGCGTGCCACGTCGCGCCGCCGAGGCCCCTGGTGTGGGCGAACGCCTCCAAGGCGCCGTCCGCGTGCATGCTGCGCTTCTTGTTGGCCTCCACGATGGACAAGTTGAGCAGCGCGGTGAAGAGGATCTTCCATGGCGCCGTCCGCCGTCATGCGCGCCACCTCCAGCGCCGCCTTGTTGCCTTGTTGGCGGCCGCCGGTGACGAGGAACAGGAGAGCTCCAGCACCCTGCTCCTGCTCTCGTTGAGATGGCTCGACGGACGGCGCCTTGGAGGCGTTCTTCATCAGTGCCATCCCTGCTCCTCGTTGACATGGCTCGAGGGACGGCGCTACAGAAAATCAAGGAGGCACGCTGCCACTGGCGCCGCTGTCAGTCGGCCGCAGACCGCTGAGCCCCAACCACTCCATGCTCATCCATCGGCGTCGTGTGCTGCTTCGTCTGAGCCGTCCGCGAGAGAGGAACATCATTTGGGGCGTCTGACACATTGACCATGCTTTAACTTCCTTAGCTTTTTCTCTCTTCCGACGGGCCCTACCCCTGTGTATTCATCGATGTATTGTCGACTGCCCTCAAAAAAATTACCAATGGAGTTGCAGGACCACCTCTCACTCAGCCAACAGGAGAACAAGTTCAGGCAGGTGCATATGCCGTGCGGTTCATCTCAGAGTTTTCCTCTGTCCTCCTCTCATGATACGAGGCTCATCTCACACGTTGTGTCAGGTGCTAGACTTTGGGCCAAAGCTACTATTAGCTGATTGCAATTTTTCTCCCCCGCAAAGGAGAATAAAGATCCGCGTGGACATCAAAGCAGCGGTTGAGGTCTACATAACATAAGCTTTGACGGATTCTCCTAGCCGATGTACACGTTGATTCGCATTGATAGGCAGATAGAGGTGTGTCGACAACCATGCATCTGTACTCGACGGTGGTGTATAACTGCATAAGCACTTGATTTTGAAGCCACATGGATTAAACGTAAGGTTTGATTACGTTTAAGCTATGTATCCGGAATTCGTCAAAAGTAGGGCATGTCACAGCTAAAATAGCCAACTGATCGATCAAACCAAGAAGACAAATTTCTGTTGTACCTTCCACGCAATCTCCGCTAACTCAGTCCACGCACGCAAACTAACTTTCCTAGTCATAAGAACCCAATAGTTGACTGAAGAAACGAATGATAAACAAAACAAACAGCAGATCGACTCCTAAAACCAGCTAAATCCAGAAGTAAACAAGAACGAAATTACCGCATCCGAACACCAACTTTTTTGGTTGATTCCTTCATGAACAGAACCGCAAGAACTCAATCAGATACATACAACTTACAGCACAGTGATGGCAATAATCAAGAACACAAGGAAGAACAGAGGGGGGAACAAAGAGAGGAGAAAGACTCGCATGTATATGTATAATCCATGTTTACAGACCAACCATGATCACCAGGCGTAAAAAAGAAATATAAACAGCAACAGAAAACTTTGCTTCTTGCAGCTTGATCGGTCTGCTCTTTTCTTGGTGCTAGATAGTAGGAGTAGCTAGGAACCTAGGACCAGCCGTAGACGATGTGCAGGTAGCGGTCTTTGACCCACCTGAAGCTCTTGCGGAAGGAGCCCTTCACCTTTCCCTCCACCGCGTACGCCTTGTACGACGCCACGCGCCGCTTCCGCTCCATGTCCGGGTCGCCCAGCGACAGCCACCGCCGCTTCGACTTGCTCCTCTTCACCTCCTCCTCCTCCACCACCGTCGACACCGACCCTGGCCCGGCACCGTGCCCGTACTCGTACTGGTACTGGTACGACGACGCCCCTCCGCCACCGTAGGACAGGGACCGGAAGTCCGGCCGCGCGCCGCCGGCGTAGGGCTCGATCTGCATGCGCCCGCCGGCGTAGGGCTCGATCTGCATGCGCCCGCCGGCGTACGACTTGGAACGGTAGCCGCCGTCCATGGCAGAAGGCAGCGGCAGGAGCAGTTGGAATTCCCCTCTGCCCTTGCGATGGTTTCTTTGGTGACGAGGGCGGGGGGAAGAGTAGGAGAGGATCAATCAAACAACAGTGGCAGTAGTAGTAGAGGAGAAAAAAGTGAAGGGGTTTTGGTGTCGTTGGGAATTTGTAGCTGAATGGACGAGAGTGGGGATTATACTAGTGCGGAATCGCGCGGTTTTGTCAACTCTGGTGGTGGAATATGTGGATTAAGGGAATAAGAATACAACCCCAATTGCAATTGCATGACACGAGCAAATGCCGACTTGCGAGAAAGCAACATGCCGTGTTTTCAATCAGTGGAGCTACCGGCTGGCCTGGCCTATGTCTTGCATTCTCGTTTCATAATTCGCCGGTGTGTAAGCTGACGCGGTCTTCTGCAATGTCTACACATCTGACGTATGCTATATGGCACCAACGTTAGAATTTTGGCCTGTCAAAAAAAAGGTTATAATTTTGGACACGCAACACGACGACTTGTCAGCTAATTAGAGTCCATATTTTATTTTCCATTTTATTTGGTCGGTTCCAAAATTATTCCTCTAACTTCTAGGCACCTTAGATTTATGTCCAAGTCCATGTCCTGAGCCGTCTGATGTGTTTCTATTCAGATTCAAAGCAAGATTCCAAAAGTCAAGTAGCAATATGGACTTATAGATACATAAAAATAATAATCAATTTAGGTGTAGATGACTAATAAAATTAGCCAGATGGGTTATTGTCTCCGAATAATATGTAAAGGTGGTTCTTGGTAGGTGCATCCAACTATAGTGCCAGATCATAAACTCTGTGTGATCAGTTGGTTATAAACTCTCCATTTTTTCTTAGTATGCATAAAAGTAGTGGTAGTTTGTAAAAAAAAGTTTGAAGGGTCGGCTGACCTCACACAGCTTGTACATGGAATCACTACTGGGTGTATTGCCATTAGCTAATCTCCTTATGTGCTGTTACAACACTGTCATTGCAGAATCCAAGAGATGAGCCATGTCCGGGCTTGACATGGTCCCACAGGACATACACCCTAAGTATTGGACTCCTCATACATGGATGCCAAAGACGATGTGGTCATCCTCCGCTTGACCGAAAGAGTCTCATGATGAACTTGTTTAGCCCAATATTCTTCCTTTTAGACAACTCCAGTCTCACTTTAAGTAACAACACAATTTCTTCAGTTAACATCATTTGGTAGAGCATACTGAAAAGTAAGGGCCGGTTTGGCATCAAACTATTTTTGAAGTATTCGGAGAATACTTTAGTTTTTAAAAATACTAAAGTATTAAATACTTTAAGGTGTTTGGATCCAATAAATATTTTGATTTTAAAACTAAAGTTTTTGTTAGAAATGTGTTTTTTTTTAAGTTTTGAATAAAGAGGTCTAACCCCCTTCTTCTAAAAGTGAGAAAGGAGAAAAGCAGACACTCAACTACTATAGTATTTATTGATATACTTTAGTTTTAGAAAAACTTTGTTGCCAAACTAGGTTGTGCTGCTTGGAATGCAAGGTTTATCTTTAAAAGAAAGTTAGAATTAGAAGTCATTAACTCAAGGAGTTTTATAGTAGTAGTACAACTACAAATTATCTTATATCTCTTTGTGTAAACCAATAATATTAGAATGCACATACACTACAAAGTTATTCTATCTCACTTACTCTAGAGAATGGAAATATAATGTCACCACTAAGGTTTAAGTCATTATGGATACTAATTAATTTGGATTCACCTTTATACTATTGGATTTTTCCAAATAAATTGTAAGAACACTCATGTGCTAATGCACAAAATACCACGATATAACTAGCTTATATTTAGTGTGGCCTCACCATGATAGACTCACAGTTAGAGCATCTCCACTATCGCGCCCCAAATAGGTGTCAGCATGTGCGCCGACAGTGTGCTATGGGGCGCACCGGTGTAAGGGTACTTTATCCTTAACCGTTGTTTTGGCTAATGATGACACCAAAGCTAATGTGTGAACTCGTGGTATCTATAAGTGTGTACCCATATTTTAGTCCGCAAGTGTGGTCAGAAAGTGGTGAGTGACCCCCCCCATTTGGCTCTCAAGAGAAGCGACGGTGTTTTAACTATTTTCTCTATTATTTTATTCTTGAGTCGGTAGGAAACACCGCATTGTAATAATCCTTGGGTTCTCTCTCTCACACACACAAAAACACCATTGGTGAAGCACGAAAAAGCTTGGATCTCCCATTCTAACCAACCAAAGCCGAATCCCTTTGGTAGAAAGCAAAAGGAGGTCCCGATCTACGATCCCGGCGAGCCAAACTTCATTCCCCCTTGAATTCATCTAGCAAGCTTGTTACTCTTAGGTTTGTGGAAAACCCTAGGTGGCTAGGGTCACTCGGAAGAATCCAGATTGTGGATTTGCTCCAAAAAGAAGTTTGTGAGGGTTTGGAGACTACCTTAAATTCTACTACAAGTGAGTGAGTTATTCCTTCGTGGGATAGGTTCAGAAGAAGAAGAAGGTAAGCCTCGTGGCATTGGGAAGTCCTTCGGTGGGATCTAACACCTCTCCAATGTGACGTACCTTCCTCACAAGGAAGGGAACACGGGAATACATCTTCGTCTCCATGTGCTTCGGTTATCTCAGCCGATTTCTTTACTTGTGTTGCTTACTTTTGTGATACCCTTCGTGCTTGAAGTACCTTGTATCATCATATAGGTTACCTCACCTAATTTTCATTAGGTGCACTTACTATTCCGCAAAACCTAAAATGGCAACAGAATTTAAAGAAAATTTGTAGAACCAATTCACCCCCTCTAGGTTACCATCTCTATTCTTTCAATCGGTATCAAAGCAACGGCTCTTTCTAAAGGCTTTACCTCCTTAAGAGCGAGATGGTTTTCTCTGATGATGAGCATGAGACTATAAAATATACGGACAAAGAGTTTACGGAAATAATGGCCAAGGAAGCCCTTGAAGAAAAGGTTAAGGCTGATTCCTATCTCAATGACCGACTTCACAAAATTGAGTTTATGTTGAAGGACATTGGGGATAAGGATCCACTCTGTGATCCCTCGGTTAACTCCCAAGTGAAACCATTGGAACCGGGTGAAGAAGGCGACGTGGATTCGCTCAAACGAGTGGTGCTAAAAAGCCTTCGGAGCCTTATAGTCAATTTAATTTTGCATATCCAAAGTCTAATCCCCTCATGCCTCATATTAACTATTTAGGACCCGCTCTCCATTATGATGGAACTCATTTTTTCCTTTTGGAAAACCTCTATGGAGTCTCATCTTCACACTTGTAGTGAGGAGCTTTGGGATGTGTGGTGGTACATGGATTCAAGCCCAATGATCCGGACAACATGACTACATGATAGTTCTATGATCATCAACTCAATGCCACCGCCCGTGATAAGATCCGAAGTGCACTTCACCGAGCTCTTCACAATCAAGTTAGTGACCTTGAGTCCACCAAGGAGCTTTGGGATCGAGTTGTTGTTCTTTGCGAGGGAACGCCCCTCATTCAAAAGTTGCAATTATGAGGATACCAAGTCTGAGATGACCTTGTTCATGATCAAGGATGGCGAAAGTATTGTTGATGCCTATGCAAGTCTTGATGCTCTCCGGGTGAGGATTAAGGGACTTGGTCGCGACAAGTATCAATATGACTTTGATGTCAATGATGAGACTATCAAGTCAAAGATTGTCTCAATAATCACCTGCGGCAGCACACAATTGTCCCTCAACTTGACTCTTCTTGACGCCCAAATAAGTTCACTTTGGATGATCTTGTTGACAAAGGATTAACTTGTCAATGCCTACAGATTGTAGACTAGGGTTTTGCTAGAAGTAGAGGGCAAGTAGATCTCGAAGGTTTAGGCGAAAAGTACTCGGCGATTATGAAAACTAGGGTTATGTTGACAGTAGATTCGATCCTTTCTTTGTCCCTCGACTCCCCCTTATATAGGAGGTGGAGCCGAGGGTTTCGTATCATACAAGTTACAGAGTTCGGGACGGTTTCTAACCCATCCCGCCAGATTACAAATAACACTTTCTATTACAACTCTAGCTTTCCTTAATACACCTTGGGCTCCCGAATCTTCTTATTCTTCGGATAGTGGGCCTTCAGTAAATCCCGGTACTATCTATGGCAGGCCCATTTGGGGTGCCTATGTCGTAGCCGAGATTTTGCTTGAATCGTAGAGTCAGGGAAAATCTCTCCGTTTATTTTTGTTCGAGAGCTTTTATTCATACTCCACATGAAATTCTATATTGTACAGGGGATAATGGTAGTTGGGGCTAGTTCGTCTGACGGATCAGGTACTAGTTAACTGCTCTAGTGGCAATCCGCAAAAACCTACTTCAAGATCACGTCCCCGGACATGATCTCGGGATCTGGTGTAAACTTCGACAGTGCCGCTTAAGGTCTTACCATTCTGTCGAGTCCCAGTCAAATTTATCGGTACCTAACGCGTCCGTTAGGATTTTTCTTCGTATCGTTGATACGGATAAAAATAGAGCGCAGTCTTTGGCGATGCCACGCCCGAAACGGATCTGGGTCTTACCTTCGCAAATTTGCGGCATTCGGAAATTGATCGCAACTTTGGCGTTCTGAGAATATATTGTCGAGTGCTTTTCGCCTTTGGAATAGCACATTTTATTGAGTCATATTTATGACTTTATTTTGTCTTCCCGATGGGAGTATTGTAGGATAACGTAGCATAGAAAACAAAAATTTTCCTACGGCGAACACGCAATCCAAGCCAAGATGCAATCTAGAAGACAGTAGCAACGAGGTTGGAGACTCACCCTTGAAGAGATTCCAAAGCCTACAAGAGGAGGCTCTTGTTGCTGCGGTAGACGTTCACTTGCCGCTTGCAAAGCGCGTAGAAGATCTTGATCACGATCGGTTCCGGCGCCACGAACGGGCAGCACCTCCGTACTCGGTCACACGTTCGGTTGTTGATGAAGACGACGTCCACCTCCCCGTTCCAGCGGGCAGCGGAAGTAGTAGCTCCTCTTGAATCCGACAGCACGACGGCGTGGTGTCGGTGGCGGTGTAGAAGTCCGGCGGAGCTTCGCTAAGCTACGCGGGAAATATGAAGTGGAGGAGCAAAGCTAGGGTTTGGGAGGGGTGGCCGGCCACTCGGGGCGGCCAAGCTATGGTCTTTGGGGTGGCCGGCCCCTCCTTGGCCCCTCATTATATAGGTGGATCCCAAGTGTTGGTGTCCAAGTCTTCGAATAAGACCGAAACCAAAACCTTCCATAGGAGGGGAAACCTAGCCCAACTAGGACTCCCACCCAAAGGTGGGATTCCCACCTGTGGGGGTGGCCGGCCCCCTATGGTGGAGTCCACTTGGGACTCCACCCCCACTAGGGCTGGCCGGCCATGGAGGTGGAGTCCCTTGTGGACTCCACCTTCCTTGGTGGTTTCTTCCGGACTTTTCTAGAACCTTCTAGAACCTTCCATAGAACCTTCCGACATTTTATTTCACATAAAATGACATCCTATATATGAATCTTATTCTCCGGACCATTCCGGAACTCCTCGTGATGTCCGGGATCTCATCCGGGACTCCGAACAAATATTCGAACTCCATTCCATAATTCAAGAACTACCATTTCAACATCCAACTTTAAGTGTGTCACCCTACGGTTCGAGAACTATGCGGACATGGTTGAGTACTCACTCCGACCAATAACCAATAGCGGGATCTGGAGATCCATAATGGCTCCCACATATTCAACGATGACTTTAGTGATCGAATGAACCATTCACATACATTACCAATTCCCTTTGTCTCACGATATTTTACTTGTCCGAGGTTTGATCTTCGGTATCACTCTATACCTTGTTCAACCTCGTCTCTGACAAGTACTCTTTACTCGTACCGTGGTATGTGGTCTCTTATGAACTCTTTCATATGCTTGCAAGACATTAGACGACATTCCACCGAGAGGGCCCAGAGTATATCTATCCGTCATCGGGATGGACAAATCCCACTTTGATCCATATGCCTCAACTCATACTTTCCGGATACTTAATCCCACCTTTATAGCCACCCATTTACGCAGTGGTGTTTGGTGTAATCAAAGTACCTTTCCGGTATAAGTGATTTACATGATCTCATGGTCATAAGGACTAGGTAACTATGTATCGAAAGCTTATAGCAAATAACTTAATGACGAGATCTTATGCTACGCTTAATTGGGTGTGTCCATTATATCATTCACACAATGACATAACCTTGTTATTAATAACATCCAATGTTCATGATTATGAAACTAATCATCCATTAATCAACAAGCTAGTTTAAGAGGCATACTAGGGACTTCTTGTTTGTCTACATATCACACATGTACTAATGTTTCGGTTAATACAATTCTAGCATGATATATAAACATTTATCATAAACATAAAGATATAAATAATAACCACTTTATTATTGCCTCTAGGGCATATCTCCTTCAGTCTCCCACTTGCACTAGAGTCAATAATCTAGTTTACATTTGTAAAGATATAACACCTTGGCCTTCTGTGCTTTATCATGTATTGCTCACGGGAGAGGTTTTTAGTCATCGGATCTGACACGCTCAGAAACGTATGTATTTTGTAATTCATTTGCGTCTCAACGCATCACTCATTTCCAAATGAGTGGCATTAAATATGTTTGATCTTCTGGTGGAACCTTAATTCCGCTGTCTGAAATATGTCACTTATATTGTCACACACAATATAGCTTCAAAGTTCTGACTCTGTCGGAACTACACCAAGTTCTTAAAGAACCTCTTGACTTAACATCCTTTGTCATTGTCAAAACAATGACATACTCTGCCTTCTTTTGTAGAATCCGTCACAATATTTAGAACTCTTCTAAATCTAGCATAGACAACTTCTAGCTCATAGTGCTACCTTTTAAACAACACTTAGTCTAATTTGAGATTGAAATTATAATTTATATGTGACAAAACCAATATCGGTGTAACACCTTACATCGATTTGTTTGTCATTTCTTCATACAAAAATATATATATATATCCTTAGTTCTTCTAAAGTACTCAAGGATATTCTTACTGTCGTCCAATGATCATCATATGAATCATTCTGGTATATGTTCATAACACTTTATAGCACATGATATCTGATTGTGTACATATTATTCGTGATCTATAATCACTCATGTGTTTTTACTCATTGAGTGTCAGATACACTCAAGTGTTGTTAAACCTTCACATGACAAGAACATTTTCTTAATATTTCTATATTGAACTACTTCAATATCCATCATATGTACTTTGACTTAAACTTATTTATGTGTTTCAATCTATCTTCATAGATCTTGACACTAAATTTGTTTCAGTCCATATCCTTTCATTGAAGTTAATTCTCAATGAAACCTTTTAATCAAGTATATAATTACATCATTTATAACCAACTATATGTCACCTACATAAAGTATTATAAATGTGTCTTAGCGCTCCCACTTAATTTCTTGCAAATGCAAGCCTCTTCATCGTCTCTGATGAAATCAAAAACTCTTTGACTATTTCATCTGGTGAAGATTCCAACTCCGTGATACTTACTTCATACAATTGAAGCTTGTATAGCTATCTAGTATTCCACGGACCAGCAAAACTCTTGGTTGTATCTTGTATACATACTTCTGTTAAGTAGTGTATTTTGCCATCCTACTAGCATATCTCATAAAAGAAATATGTAGTGATTACTAGAATAATCCACATAGACTATAAGCATTGCTACGGAAGATCTAATCTTATCGTATTCAACTCTTTGAACTTTGTCGTAAACAATTTTTCGACAAGTCAAGCTTTCTTCAAGGATATTTCATCCAAGTCTATCAATTTCATAGATCCATTTACTTTCATAAAGTATTCATCTATCTTGGATTTCATGGCGTATAGCCATTTTAACGGAGTCAGGGCCCATCATAACTTCTTTGTTTGTAGTTGGTTTATCATTGTTCAAAATCAATCCTTTGTTCACAAATCATTTATTTGATCACAAAGTAAACCATACCTACAAGGTTCAATATGTACTTCGATCTCCATGGCTAAAACACTTTGTAGTCATGGGAGCCATGATCGTCTTGGCCGCTTCCGAAACAAATGCTGCGCTACTCTGATCATTATGCTCAGGTTCATAAACCTTATCAAATTATAATGTCCTCCCACTCAAATACTTCACTCGAAACAATTTCTCGGAAATAAGAAACATTGGCAAACACTTTTGTCTTTGTCTCGTGGGAAGAATTCCCAATTAAATCTCTGGGATAACCAACAAAGACATTCATCCGATTTTGGTTGACTATTAGGGTTTATACCCATGCCATAACTTGTATGGTGTCATTTCAACGGATCATGATGATGCTCTATTCAGTGTAAAAGCGGTAGTCACTAAAGCATAATCCACAAAAATATAATGGCATCAATATTTTATCTCATCATTGATCCAACAAAGTTTGGATATATCTCTTGGATACTTCATCATCACTATGATACTCCAATAAATGTGAGTTGTAGAACAATTTCATAACTCTCTTAGATGTTCGCTAAAACTCGTAATTCAAATATTTCCACCATGATCCAATCATAGATATTTGACTTTTCTATTACGATGATTTCCACTTCATGCTGAAATTTATTTGAATCCATTCAAATGTTTCAAACTTCTTCCTTATTGAATATATCCACATATATATACTCAATTCATTGTTAAAAGTTTTCATGAAGTAGAAGAATCTCCCGCACACAACTATGCCCAGTGAACCACATACATCATCATGTATTTTTCCACTAAGTTAGTTGTCCGTTCAACTTTTGGCCTATGAACGGTATTTTAATCATTCTCTTTAGAAAAGATTTGCAAGCGCCAAATGATTCAAAAATCAAATGACTCCAAAAATCCATTTGCATGGAGTTCCTTCATGCGATCCTTTCTAACATGACCTAAATTGCGGTTCCACAAATAAGTGGAATTCAAATCATTTGCCTTATGGCATTTTAGCGTCAGTGTTATGTATGTATGTTTCACCATTAAGATTTATAATAACTTATCCATCGTACATGGAGTAATGTCATAATTTGAACAACTCATTGTTTTCATTTGACCAGAGCAAAATAACAATTATTAAGTTCTTTATTATAAATTCTAAGGGCTAGATAGAATGCCAACGACGAACATAATAACACTTTATTTTGTTCCAGACGTGCATTCCTATCATATTCCTTGTCAGTCACTTAGGCCATTGTATTCTTGTATTGCGTTGTTTTGTATGACACTTCATACCAACCAATATGGTACTAATACCCAAGAATTTCATTGTGTGACTTAACTAGGAATACAACCATAACATGTATATCATTTATATACACCTGAGCTAGACTTTCTAGTCTTTTCTTTTCTTTTGCCAAAATATCTTTTGCAGTTTCTCTTTTAGCTTTCCTCATTATTCATAAAAACATTTCAACATCAATAACTTCTAGGTTTGTTGGTCAAATACCAATAACCTTGAGGTTCTTACTTTGAAGTTGATCATCATATGACAAGTGTTCTAGATTTCACATATTAGTAACTATGATGAACAATTTCACTCATAATTTTATCCATCAATTCATGACAACTTTTTGAGACCATGTCTGTACATGCTAGGCTCATAAAGTTTAACCTTAGTATTCGCATGTGCAAATCTGGCTTGCACCCATTGTAAGCACACGTAGAATCTATAACACCCGATCATCACGTGATGCTTCGAAACGACGAGTCTTAGCAACGGTGCATACTAAGGATGATAACTTCATGGATATGCGAATATCATTAGTGCCCCAATAGTTGGAGGATTGTGACGTCTTGCGTCTTCAACCTTCATACATTCCCATAAAACTTATGAGTTTATGTAGTCTCACCAAATTATATTCTATCATCTTGCAATAAGGTCTTAGATATCACATATATCTCATACCTTGATTATTTCTGAAAACTAAATTTTCAGCTCCTTATTTTTCAAACATATTTGAACTTTCAAGTTTCATGGAGACAAGATAACTTTAGGTACTAATTGAAACCATAGCTCTTTGAATCAACAATGTGAGGTTTACTAAAAGTTTGCAATAGGACTTAATCAATTCTTGATTCTTTAACAATACGGTACCAATCCATAAAGTTTCTTGTCAGATTTTAACAGTATTTCTATCTCAATAACAAGACTAGCGCATAGTAGTAAACGGATGCCAATACTACAAAATTAATTCAAAATACTACTCAGACTATGTTTATGATAATTAGTTCATGTTTTAATCTAATTACTAATGAACTCCCACTTAATACAACATCCCTCATAGTTGTTAAGTGGTACACGATCCAAATCCACTACATCAAAACCGATCATCACGTGAGATGATGTAGCTTCAATGGTGAACATCAACATGTTGATCATATCATCCATATGACTCGTGTTCAACCTTTCGGTTTCCGTTGTCCCGAGGCCATGTCTGTACATGCTAGGCTCGTCAAGCAAACCCAAGTATTCCGCGTGTGCAACATGGCTTACACCCGTTGTATGTCGAGTTTATCACACCCGATCATCACGAGATGCTTCAAAACGTCGAACAATGCAACGGTGCATACGAGGGAAGAACACTTTATTATCTTGATATTAATGTGAGGGATCATCTTATAATGCTACCGTCGCGATCTAAGCAAAATAAGATGCAAAAAGGATTAACATCACATGCAATTCATATGTGATATGATATGGCCCTTTTGTCTTTGCGCCTTTGATCTTCATCTCCAAAGCACGGACATGATCTCCATCATCAACGGGCATGATCTCCATCATCGTCGGCGTAGCGTCAAGATCCATGGCGCCGTCTTCATGATTGTTCACCTCATGTAGCAACTATTACAACTACTTTGAAATACTACTCAACATGAAATTTAAAGACAACCATAAGGCTCCTGCCGGTTGCCACAATACAATAATGATCATCTCATACATATTCATCATCACATCATGGCCATATCACATCACCAAACCCTGCAAAAACAAGTTAGACGTCTCTAATTTGGTTTGCATATTTTACGTGGTTTAGGGTTTTCGAGTGAGATCTAATCTACCTACGAACATGAACCACAACGGTGATACTAGTGTTGTCAATAGAAGAGTAAATTGAATCTTCACTATAGTAGGAGAGACAGACACCCGCAAAGCCTCTTATGCAATACAAGTTGCATGTCAAACGAGGAACAAGTCTCATGAACGCGGTCATGTAAAGTTAGTCCGAGCCGCTTCATCCCACTATGCCACAAAGATGCAAAGTACTCAAACTAAAGATAACAAGAGCATCAACGCCCACAAACCATTGTGTTCTACTCGTGCAACCATCTATGCATAGACACGGCTCTGATACCACTGTAGGATAACGTAGCATAGAAAACAAAAATTTTCCTACGGCGAACACGCAATCCAAGCCAAGATGCAATCTAGAAGACGGTAGCAACGAGGGGATTGTCGAGACTCACCCTTGAAGAGATTCCAAAGCCTACAAGAGGAGGCTCTTGTTGCTGCGGTAGACGTTCACTTGCCGCTTGCAAAAGCGCGTAGAAGATCTTGATCACGATCGGTTCCGGCGCCACGAACGGCAGCACCTCCGTACTCGGTCACACGTTCGGTTGTTGATGAAGACGACGTCCACCTCCCCGTTCCAGCGGGCAGCGGAAGTAGTAGCTCCTCTTGAATCCGACACACGACGGCGTGGTGTCGGTGGCGGTGAAAGTCCGGCGGAGCTTCGCTAAGCTACGCGGGAAATATGAAGTGGAGGAGCAAAGCTAGGGTTTGGGAGGGGGTGGCCGGCCACTCAAGGGGGGCGGCCAAGCTATGGTCTTTGGGGTGGCCGGCCCCCCCCCTTGGCCCCTCATTATATAGGTGGATCCCAAGTGTTGGTGTCCAAGTCTTCGAATAAGACCCGAAACCAAAACCTTCCATAGGAGGGGGAAACCTAGCCCAACTAGGACTCCCACCCAAAGGTGGGATTCCCACCTCCCATGTGGGGGTGGCCGGCCCCCTATGGTGGAGTCCACTTGGGACTCCACCCCCACTAGGGCTGGCCGGCCATGGAGGTGGAGTCCCTTGTGGACTCCACCTTCCTTGGTGGTTTCTTCCGGACTTTTCTAGAACCTTCTAGAACCTTCCATAGAACCTTCCGCGACATTTTATTTCACATAAAATGACATCCTATATATGAATCTTATTCTCCGGACCATTCCGGAACTCCTCGTGATGTCCGGGATCTCATCCGGGACTCCGAACAAATATTCGAACTCCATTCCATAATTCAAGAACTACCATTTCAACATCCAACTTTAAGTGTGTCACCCTACGGTTCGAGAACTATGCGGACATGGTTGAGTACTCACTCCGACCAATAACCAATAGCGGGATCTGAGATCCATAATGGCTCCCACATATTCAACGATGACTTTAGTGATCGAATGAACCATTCACATACATTACCAATTCCCTTTGTCTCACGATATTTTACTTGTCCGAGGTTTGATCTTCGGTATCACTCTATACCTTGTTCAACCTCGTCTCCTGACAAGTACTCTTTACTCGTACCGTGGTATGTGGTCTCTTATGAACTCTTTCATATGCTTGCAAGACATTAGACGACATTCCACCGAGAGGGCCCAGAGTATATCTATCCGTCATCGGGATGGACAAATCCCACTGTTGATCCATATGCCTCAACTCATACTTTCCGGATACTTAATCCCACCTTTATAGCCACCCATTTACGCAGTGGTGTTTGGTGTAATCAAAGTACCTTTCCGGTATAAGTGATTTACATGATCTCATGGTCATAAGGACTAGGTAACTATGTATCGAAAGCTTATAGCAAATAACTTAATGACGAGATCTTATGCTACGCTTAATTGGGTGTGTCCATTATATCATTCACACAATGACATAACCTTGTTATTAATAACATCCAATGTTCATGATTATGAAACTAATCATCCATTAATCAACAAGCTAGTTTAAGAGGCATACTAGGGACTTCTTGTTTGTCTACATATCACACATGTACTAATGTTTCGGTTAATACAATTCTAGCATGATATATAAACATTTATCATAAACATAAAGATATAAATAATAACCACTTTATTATTGCCTCTAGGGCATATCTCCTTCAAGTATATGTAGAGTTATTTATGTAACTCGAAATATACTCACACTTTTTTTTTTTTATTTCTGATCAAATTCATCGGGCACGCGAACAGCGTTCCCGATGTAGCCCCCGAGGCTACAGCCAAGAACTTGTGCTTGGGTGTAGGCTCCACAGATTAGCATCCTTTGCCGCTATATTTATGATCCTTCTCGATTTTTTATATTTATCGGGTGCGCGACCAGCGCTCCCGATGGGAGTAGCCCCCGAGGCTATGAACAAATTCTTGAATTTGGTCATAGGCTCTCGCCATTACTATATTGTCATACTCGAAATTTTCTATTTTTTCAAAGTAGCCCCCGAGCATTTGGGCAAAAACTTTGTATTTGATCAAAGGCTCCAGTAGTAGTCGAATAATTTACCCTGTCGCCATTCTCTTTTTGTTTTGCTTGTCGACAAACTTTCCCTTGTCAAAATATCTTCACCTCTATGAATAGCCGAAATTTTTCTGCTTCGTGGGTCCATTTTTCTCACCACGTTGACACGTCGTGCAAGTGGGGGACACACGTCCTCCGCTTTTCCTGGCGCACGTTCTGTAACCTCGTCAATGTTGAAATACTAATTTGCCCTTGTTGCCACGTGGTAATCATCTCCTGCATTCTTTCTTCATCCAACGGTTCCGTCGCTTCACCGCACCTCTATATAAGATCTCCTTCTTCCTCCTCGAGCACTTCCGCTCGCGCCGTTCTCTGCTCTCCTCTGCAAAATCTCCCCTTGCGCTCCACTGCTGCCAAAGCTCTTCTCTTCGCTGCTGCTCGCCATTGCCATTGTTGATGCCACCGCGTCGCTTAACCAGGCACAACACTCCTGATTCTTCCATGGCCGCCGCGGATCTAGGAACTGCGGAGTGGGAGAGGTCCAAGATCACAAACCAAGACCTGAACCTCCTGAAGAAACTGGGAATCACCACGAAGCCCAAAGCGGTTTGCTTCCCCAGTGAAGAAAGCTACCCAACCCCTCCAATGGGGTACCGGGTAAGTTTTGTCGACCATCTCATCCGTGGTTTATCCACCCCCATCCATCCTTTCCTCCGTGGATTACTCTATGTCTACGGTCTCCAGCTTCACCACCTCACGCCAAACTCAATCCTCCACATTTCTATTTTCATCACGCTTTGTGAAGCCTTCCTTGGCGTCTCACCCAATTGGGCGCTTTGGAAGCGCATTTTCTTCTGTCGCCGCAATGGCTCTCCCAATGTCGCCTATAATATAGGCGGCGTTGTTATTTCTATTCGCTCCACTGCTGATTACTTCGACGTCAAGCTCCCTGACTCCGTTCAAGGTTGGCGCAAGAGGTGGCTATACATTCGCGAAGAAAACGATGGCTGCCTCGAGGATAATATTCCTCCTTTTGACGGTGCCGAAAAGATTCTTCGTCGCCGATCATGGGATGCAGAGGCTACCGAGGAAGAAAGAACTTCGACTGAAGCCCTGATGGCTCGCATCCATGACTTGCAAAATACTCGCGGCAAAGAATTGTCAGGTATCCAGATTATAGTGTATTTCCTTAAGAGTAGAGTTCAGCCTCTTCAAGCTCGCAAATTCCCTCTCTGGAAATATACTGGCAACGAAGACGTGGATCGGCTGTCGGTGGATTTGGAAGTCAAGGACCTGGAGAGGCTTGTCCGAAAAATCACCTCCCTCAGCAAAAAAGATGCCATCCCTTCTTCTTGTCGCGTAAAACCATACAGCGCCACCCATGCGCTTCCTAAGGTAAACATTGTCGCACAATTTTTCTTGCCTTGCTTTTTTGCATTGTGCTTCGTTCTGATATCCTTCCCTCTTTTTGGACAGAATCATCCAAATCTTGTTTCACTTCCTCCTCTTCCTGAAGGTGGGGAAGTCGAAGAAAGGACCGTTATCTCTAATGATAACCAAGAGGCCTCCTCTTTTGTGAATGAACCCGCAGATTCTCAAAAATCTGCGGGATCTGCTGAAAAAGATGCTGCTTCTGAAGACACTACATCGGCTCAATCTCCTCCTCCTGCTAATTCTCCAAAGAACAAAAGGAAGAGGGGTGATGTCGAAGATTCCGGGACTTCTAAACCCGAAGAAGCTGCTCCTTTACCGCAAAAGGCAGCTTATGACCCATATCTTGCGAGTATCATCAGTTCGTAAGTTCCTCTTTTATTTCCCTATTCGAAGAATTTTTGCTTGCTTTTTTTACACTGCCACCTTTTTGCAATAGTGATGATGACGAGGAAACGCCAGCTTTGGATGTGGCTGCTCGAACGAGTATGTCACATACCCTAGTTATTTCAGAGCCACGAGTTGAAGGAGAGGAATCCTCGCCTCCTCAACAAAACATCGGCGCTTCTACTCCTCCTTCGAGCCCCCGAGCCCCTTCACCGAAAAGGGCAAGGACGGAGATTGTCTCGGAGCCTACTCTCCAATTGAGTAGCTCTTCGAACCTTCTCATGGAAGATGTAAGTTCTTTACTTTTTTGTCAGTGTTTATGTTTTCTCTTTGCTTTGTGCATCACTATTTTTCTCATACCCCCATTTTCTCTTTGCCTTCTCTTTTTGGTTAACAGCCTGTGATCAAGGATCTTCTTCGCATCGGTGCCCAATTTGTTGGGTACCGTGAATATGCGAATAAAGCTGAAGGTAATGCTCTGTTCCTTCTTTTTTGCCTCTGTTCTTTTGTTCCTTCTTTGTTGTCGAAGTTTGTAACTATATTTATCTTCCATTGTAGAAAAACTGGCGGAAGCCAATGATCGTGCCAATACACTTGCTCAGCAATTAGAGCAAAGTGAAAATGCTCGCAAAAAGGCTGAGTCAGATGCTATTGATGCGCGAGCAGTGACAAAGCCAAGGCTGACGTTGCTGGTGTCGAAGACCTTAGAAAGAGGCTTCACACCGCTGAAACTTCCTGACGATCACATAGCCGCCCGATCTGCTCGCGAGGAGGCGATCCGTAAGCGTTTAACGACGCAGAGTCGCCGCTTCGTAGGTAAGTACCACTCATTTATTCTTTTGTATTTTCTTCTCTGCACTCGTTTGTTGCTCAATTTTTCTTTCTTGACAGCTAGAACAGCTCAAGAATTTCAACTTGATGAACCCGCCAATGATTCTCTTCTTGACGCCCTTTCACTCCTTGAAGTTCATGGATCAGAGGCACGCGGAGGCATTGATCAGGCTAAAGCGGGGTTGTCGCGGCTTTTCCTTATTTCTTCCCAAAGAAAGAGGAACCCGCAACTTTCCTTGACCTCGCCAAGTGTTTCAATCCGTCTGAAGATCTTGGGTTAAAGGTGCGCCATGAGAATATGAAGATTGCCGTGGAAAATACTGTCGCCTTGGTTGCTGATAGCCAACAATCTATCGAGGTCGAAAGTTGGCGACACTGATCAGATAGAACAGTCAAGGTGGAGGTCTTTGATCAAGGCAGCTAAGCCCAACACGAGGAAAATCCTAGCTTATATCGGGATCAAGCCATCTTCGACTCCTAGCTCATCAAAGCCGGAGGTCTAGTTGAATGCCTCTGCTTGTTCTTTTTTAGCATTCCTCTTTCTTTTGGCTTTGTCGCCGTAGTGTTATTGGCGAGAACTATTTCAGTATCCCTCTAGAAGGTCCTTCTTTTGTAATAGACATGTATATATTATGGAGATGAATGAAAATCTATCTTTGCTCAGTGATTGATGTCGAAATATTTCTTTTTCCAGTTAATTTTTGACAATTATACGCCAGCTCCTGGTTCTTCCAATATTTTGCCTTCTCCCCCAAGGAGAACTCCTGCTGATGCTTTGTCTGCCGAGGATTCCTTGCCGCAAGAGTTAGACGAACTTCGACACCAACTGCAGTTCGTGAAGAAGCAATCACTTGTGCTGATGGAGAAAGCTCGTAAGTCATCTGAAGCCGAGGAAATTGCACTCCAACAAGCACAAACTGCCATTTGAAAAAAGGACTCTGCTATTGCTGAAGCTGACACGGCTGCATCTCGAGAAAATTCTATGCTGCAGCTGCTAACAGATGCTAGCTTGGATATGGCGGGTAAGTTTCATTGTCTTTATCTCGCTTCTTCGTTTCCTTTGCTGCTTGCCTCCTCATTGCCCACTGAATTGTTTTATGAAACCATAGGTGCTTTTTTGGATCCTATAGCTGAAGATGAACGTGTCGAGGCTCGTTCCAATGTTCTCCTTCGGCTTGCACATGAACACGGATCGACTTTTTGGGGTACACCTGAGCGGACCCGCCAAATCGTGAGATTTCAAGATCGTGCACTTCAGGTTCGCGAATATCTTGACTTCTGTACAAGAACTTTGTCTCTGGTGTATGGTACCATGTTTCCTCGCAATAAGATGCCAGAAACCCTTCCTGCATTGATGGACAAATTTCGAGATGCTCCTCGCATCCACGGCTTTGTACGAGCCCAACTAGCTGCTGGTGCAAGGTTTGCGATGATCATGATAAAGATTTGCTACCCGAAGTTAGATGTAGGGCAAATTGTCCCAAAGTGCCTGGAGAAGATGTCGAAGAGGAAGAGAAACTTCGGCAAGTATGATGATATAGTTACTCCTGTTGCTGAAGATATGATGGATGAACTTCTTCGGATGGATTCCGAATTCTTCGTGAAGGGTAGCTATGCTGAGCATAGTACTCGCGCTGTCAATAACGAGCGCTTAACCATAGATAATATATTGGGAAATCCTTGACATTTATTCCGAACTTTGTATCCTGTATAGACGAGCTATATTGTAAAGTCATTGTATTTTATTTTTATCGCCAAGCCCCCGGGCGTTTTGATTGCAATATCTTGTGTATTATAATGCGAGGTTGTCCCAAGGCAAGATAATATACATTGTGTACTATTTTGTACGGGTGTAAGCCCCCGAGCTTTTGTTTGATCACTATTTTGTCGATATCTCTTTTTATTTTGGCGAGGTATTTTTACCAAGGCCGGATGCTTCTTTTGCATTTGTCGATACTGTGTTTATATATATATTGTATCATGTAGGGGAAGACCCATGATCTTGTCGAGAAGAAGATATATAATTCCACTATCTTTATTATATTGCAGCACCACGAGCCCGCCTCATTAAAAACCTTTCCCGGCCCCACTCGGTGCCCCGAAAAGGAAAAGAGTGCGTCTGAAAACTCGTGGGCGTTTCAGTACATTGAAGCTTTACAAAGGACTATATTTTCGACACCTAGGCGTAGAAACGCCTGAGCTGTGCCACATTCCAGGGATTTGGCTCGTCATTCCTGTCTTCTTGTCTTTGATTCTGTATGCTCCTCCTTCGATTACTTCTGTGACGATGTAGGGTCCAAGCCATGGTGATTCGAGTTTTTCGTGACTTTTTTGGTTGAGCCGCAGAACTAAGTCACCAACTTGAAAAGACCTTGGCCGCAATCGTCGACGTGATAGTTTTTCAGGTCCTGCTGATATTTGGCGACTCTTGACAGGACTTCGTCTCGAGCTTCATCGAGTGCGTCGACATCATCCTCCAAAGATTTCCTCGATGTTTCTTCGTCATATTCTGTGACTCTTGGAGAATCGTGCTCTATTTCTATTGGCAGGACTGCTTCGGCGCCATGAACCAGAAAGAACGGTGTTTCCTGTGTCGCCGTATTTGGTGTTGTTCGGATACTCCACAACACACTTTGTAACTCCTCCGGCCAAGTATGCCGGGCTTTTTCCAATGGGCCTAGCAGACGTTTCTTGATGCCATTGCAGATGATGCCATTGGCCTTCTCGACTTGTCCATTGGTCTGAGGATGCGCGACAGACGCAAAACTCAATTTGATGCCCACTTCCGCGAGTATGCTTTGAACTCCTTGGACGTGAAATTGCTGCCGTTGTCTGTCACAATCTTGTGAGGAACTCCAAATCTGAAGACGATGCTTTTCGAACTTAATCGCGACGCGCCGTCCGGTGAATTTATTGGCTTTGCTTCGATCCATTTTGTAAACTTGTCGACAGCAACAAGCATATACTCATAACCTCCTGGCGAAGCTTTGTGTAATTTACCTACCATGTCGAGACCCCATTGAGCAAAGGGCCAAGACAATGGGATTGGCATAAGTTCTGCGGCAGGAGAGTGAGGTCTTGCCGCAAATCTTTGGCACGCATCGCAAGTTCGCACTATTTCCTTCGCATCCTCGATTGCTGTTAGCCAATAAAATCCTGCTCTGAAAACCTTAGCCGCAATAGCTCTGCTACTCGCGTGGTGCCCATATTCCTTCATGCACGTCCTTTAAGATGATCCTTCCTTCTTCGGTGTAACACACCGTTGTAGCACACCGAAATACTGCGTTTGTACAGCTCCCCTTTTACCACAGTGAAAGCTTTTGATCGCCTAATTATTCGCCTTGCTTCAACTGGATCATCGGGTAACGTTTTCCTTAGGATATAGGATATGTAAGCCTGCATCCAAGGGACTTGCACCATCATGACTAGCTCTTGCTCTTCTTCTTCTTCTTCTGCTATGTTTTTGGTGATACTCGAAGGTTTCTCTTTTTTCTCCTTTATTTTTGCTGGTTTTGTTGATCTTTCGCTAATCTCTTCCCAGAACACACCTGGAGGGATTGCGAGGCATTGTGACCCGATGTTTGCGAGAACGTCGGCTTCATCGTTGCTGATGTGGTTTACTTCACAACCATCGAATAGCTTCTCCAGCTCATTGTACACCTCCTTGTATGCTATCATACTTTCGTTGACTGCATCGCATTGGTTCATTACTTGCTGAGCTACCAACTGTGAGTCGCCGAAAATTTTCATCGGGTTGCACCGCAAGCTTTCGCCATCTTCATCCCGTGTATGAGAGCTTCATATTCTGCTTCATTGTTAGATGCGTTTGGGAACGTCATCCGCAGAACATACTTCAACTTGTCGCCTTCAGTGAAACTAATATCACGCCTGCTCCACCTTCCAATCTCTTGGACCCGTCGAAGTTCATGGTCCAAGTCCTCGATAAATCTGGGGTCCCGTGTTTTGTAGCTCCATCCACTCTGCAATGAAATCTGGTAAGATCTGTGACTTTATTGCTTTTCTTTTTTCATACGTGATGTCCCGAGGGGAAAGTTCTATTCCCCAAAGGGAGACACGACCCGTAGCTTCTGGATTGTTCAGTATATTTGATAAGGGAGCTTCATTGACCACTATTATCGGGTGAGCCGAAAAATAATGCCGCAGTTTTCTTGCTGTCGTGAATACTCCATATGCTAGCTTTTGATATTGCGGGTACCGCTGTTTTGACGGCGACAGTACTTCGCTGATGATATACTGGCCTTTGAACTCCATGAAGCTTACCTTCTTCTTCCCTTTCGACCACTAAGGCCGTGCTGACCACTGAGGTGTAGCTGCAATGTACAAGAGGAGAGGTTCTTTCTCTTTTGGCGCCACCAATATCGGCGGTGTCGAAATTGCTCGCTTGAGATTCTCGAAAGCTCTGTCTGCTTCCTCGTTCCATTGAAATTTTTCTCCTTGCTTGATCAACGCATAAAACGGCATCTTTTCTCCTTTGGCGACGAATCTGCTTAAAGCTGCGACTCGCCCCGTTAACTGTTTGTATTTCCTTCAACTTTGTTGGTTTTCTCATAGTGACGATGGCCTGTATTTTTTCGGGATTAGCTTCAATCCCCCTTGCTGATACTAAGAACCCGAGAAGTTCTGCGGGTACTCCAAAAGAGCACTTTGTCGGGTTCAGCTTGAGGCAGAACTTGTCGAGGTTGTCGAAGGTTTCCTTCAAATCTTCAATCAACGTTGACCCTTTCTTTGATGTTATTACGACATCGTCGATGTAGACTTGTACATTTTCCCGATCTGTGTTGCTAGGCATTTCTGCATCATCCGCTGATATGTTGCTCCCGCGTTTTTCAGACCAAAGGGCATTGTTTTGTAGCAAAACACGCCATAAGGTGTGATGAACGCTGTCTTGGCTTCATCTTCTTCTTTCAATCTGATCTGGTTATAACCAGAATATGCGTCCAGGAAGGAAAGACGTTCACATCCTGCCGTGGAGTCGATGATTTGATCGATCCTTGGGAGGGGAAAGTGATCCTTGGGACAATGTTTATTGAGACACGTAAAGTCGACGCACATGCGAAGGACTATTGTGTGTTTCTTCGGCACCATCACTGGGTTAGCTACCCATGTGGCTTCTGTAGATATTTCTCTGATGAACCCGGCATCTTTGAGTCGATCTATTTCGATAACATAGCTTTGCGGCTAGGCTCGAAAAACGCCGCAAAGGTTGCTTTACTGGTCGTGCAAGAGGATCCAAATTGAGGTGGTGCTCGGCAAGTTCCCTGGTACTCCTGGCATGTCGGCTGGACACCATGCGAAGATTTTCCGGTGCTCACGGAGGAACTCGACGAGCGCGCTTTCCTATGCGACATCCATGTTTGCGGCAATGGACGTCGTTTTCTTTGGATCTGTCGGGTGGATCTGTACCTCTTTTGAATCTTTATTTATATTGAAAGTTGGCTCCTTAGATCTTCCTACCTCAGGCAGCACATCATAATCAGTGAGTCTAGGTGCCGCATATTCTGCTTGCATCCCGAAAGTTTCTGACAGTCGATGAAATCTTTGTCGCATTTATCGGCCAGTGCAAAGCTTCCTTTGATTGTGATAGGTCCCTTAGGCCCGGGCAACCTCCACAATAGATATGTATAGTGCGGCACTGCCATGAACCTGGCGTACGCTGGTCGTCCCAACAAAGCGTGATATTGCGACGGGAAATCCACAACTTCGAACTCCGGGTTCTCTATTCGTAGTTTTCTCGGGTTCCAAACTGAACGTCGAGGTTGATCTTGCCCAATGGGTAACTTGGCTTCTCGGTGTGATCCCGTGAAAGCGTGTGTCAGTTGGTTTCAAGTTTGCCAGAGATATGTTCATCTTCCTCAATGTGTGCATACATGAGGTTTAGACTGCTGCCGCCATCTATGAAAACTCGCGACACGTCGAACCCAGCAATTACTGCGGGTAGAATAAGTGCTGATTGTCCTGGTCGAGGAACTTGCTGCGGATGATCCGCGATTGTGAAGCCTATGTCTTGCCCTGACCAATTTAGATACTCGACTGTTGGTGGAGGCATCTTCTCTGCCATAAACACTTGTCGAGATATGACTTTCTGCGCCCTGTTGGACGGCCTAGCTTTCTGAATCATCAAAACTGCGCCATTGGAATTGGGATCGACATATGGGGGTGGTTGTGGTGCTGCCGCTATTCTGAGCTGGTGTCGATTTTCTTCGGTTATTGCGGGAGGAGGTGGAAGGTGAATCTCGCTCCTTGGCTCCCGAGGATTTCTGTTATTTGCTTGGGTATTTGCGATTCCTGCGGCTCGCAACATTGCTGAAAATTGCGGCAGTCTTTGGAGATGTCCTGACTGTCTCTTTCCATTGTTGTCGAGGTAAAGTGCATTTGACACGGACCGTTCATCATCTCTTCGGGAGACACGTAAGGTCTTTGAATCCTTGGTCCACTATTTTGTCTGTTGCCGCGAAAATCACCTCTATGTCGCCTTGTTGCTCGTTGCTCCTTTGATAATCATCTCGACTATTTCCTCCGGGTTTCCCCGAAACCAGCCGATATATGGCCGGGAGCATCGTTGTTGTAGAACTGGCGAGAAAATCGCCTTCTATTTTGATAATTTCGACTACGATCTTCTTCTGGCGACCTGTGTCGTTTGTTGTATATTGCGTCTTCTCCATCTGCCCACTTGTTAGCGATTTCCATCAACGCTGAGATTGTCTTGGGATTAGTTCTTCCCAAGTCCTCGACGAAGTCTGCTCGTCGGATTCCTGCCACGAACGCATCTATTGCCCTCTCGTCAGATATGTCTTCGCCGAGTTTTTGATAATGTTCCACCGCTGTATATATTTTCTCATCGATTCGTCATGTTTTTGTCGACACGCTCGTAATTCTTCCAACGACGCGGGTTTTTTGCAGGTGGATCGGAAGTTCTTCACGAAGATGTCCTCAAAGGTTTCCCAGCTGTCGATGGAGTTCAAAGGGAGTTTCTTTATCCAAGATCTTGCGGCACCACTCAGGTGAACTTGGATACTTTGCATAGCTGTTGCTCTGGTTCCTCCTACCAGTTTCACCATCTCGAGATAATCCACGAGCCAATCCTCGGGATCTTGCAAGCCGTCGAACTTCTTGAAATTCTCGGGTAACTTGAACCCTTTTGGGACTCGAGTTTTCGCACTCTTCTCGTAAAGCATGGGAGCCCACACATATCTTCGTCGGCAAGCTCGGCGAGTGCTGACGGTCCCTCCTTCCTTTCTTGTCGCGCTCTGTCCACCCTTACTTGGACTGCTGTGTCCCTTGCTCCACTTGCTCTTGGTGGGTCTTGAACTGCTGCGGTGTGTCGTGGACTATTTTGTCTGGGATTTTCTTCGGAGGCGTTGTTGCAAACGCTGTTCCCATAACCCTACTCCAGCCATTGCCATATTGAACAATGGTTCTCTCGGGTCCCCAGGAGGTGGTCTGGACGCCAAGATGTATGCTTGTGTTGCCATGTAACCTGCCTCTGGCGTTTTCGGGATGATATTTCCTCTTTCGTCGATCGACATAAAGGACATGTCGAGATTTTGGATTATGTTTCCTCTTTCTGCTTCAGGTATGTTTTGCAGTCGAGACATTGCTCTCCTCCGAGCTTCTTTGTGACTATCTCCTGTATTTCCTGAAAGGCGACTTAAATCGCCCGGCGCGATGCGGCTGCTTCTTTTCTCCTATTCAAGGATGTTGTCTGTTTCCAACTCTGCTTACTCGAGCAAGTCTATATTGATATGCTTGAAGTTCTTGTGCGGTAGCGGTGTTGGTCATGGGTTCTGAACCATCCATGGCTTTCGCGGCCCTATCCCACGCACTTTGCGGGAGCTGTACTCTTGCGCGAGTTGTGGATCCAGGGTATTTGGTGCCTAAACCATGTCGGAGTCAGCGGGATCGACGTATGGATTTCCCAATTCGTCGAAAGCCTCGATGTTAGCGGGTCTGATGTGCCTGCCCCTTCTACCACATAGATCTGATGATATTTTGTGCATTGATTTTTGTCGGGACTGGTGACACCATCATATAGAGTGGTGAAGACCTTTCCGATGGCAACAGACTTGTCGATGAAGTTGAAGCTCGCTGTCGGAGTCGCTGCTTATAAGGAGTCCGCAGATGACTCGAAGGATGTGTTGCTGAAGATCTTGGCGAGCTTTCCGCTTGCCTTGTTGTCGACGAAGTATGTCGACGAAAACTCCTCGTCGGTCGACGAAAAGTTGGAGTCGACCGCTGAAAATTCGACGAGATCGGAACTTCGAGACGGTAGGATCCTTCCTTGTTGACGCCAAATCGAATTCTCCGAACGTCATGACGATGGGCTCCTCCAGATAGGCACATGCATCCATACGGGAGGGCGGGTGAGGAATAAAATTGAATAGATCAGTTTTTCCCTTGTTACCTCGATCCATCGCGTTGCTTGCTGTTGATGAAGTCGAAGATCTTGAACGTGCCATCGAGATCGGATCCTTGCAGCCTCTAGTTCCCACAGACGGCGCCAATTGACAAAGGATTAACTTGTCAATGCCTACAGATTAGACTAGGGTTTTGCTAGAAGTAGAGGGCAAGTAGATCTCGAAGGTTTAGGCGAAAAGTACTCGGCGATTATGAAAACTAGGGTTATGTTGACAGTAGATTCGATCCTTTCTTTGTCCCTCGACTCCCCCTTATATAGGAGGTGGAGCCGAGGTTTCGTATCATACAAGTTACAGAGTTCGGACGGTTTCTAACCCATGATTACAAATAACACTTTCTATTACAACTCTAGCTTTCCTTAATACACCTTGGGCTCCCGAATCTTCTTATTCTTCGGATAGTGGGCCTTCAGTAAATCCCGGGTACTATCTATGGCAGGCCCATTTGGGGTGCCTATGTCACTTGTCTCATACTTTGGCCATAGAGAACATGGCCATGGAAGGAAAGAGGGTCAAAGAGTTGAATCGTGTTATGGAAGCTACCCATATAGTTTCTTTGAAGGCCAAGGTTGTTCAAGATGTGCAAGAACATCAAGTGATTGAAGAAGAAGATGAGATGACCTCAACTAGTGATATCCATGTGGATCTTGCCTTCTTTGCCAAGAAGTAGAATAATAATTTTGGGAAGAAAGGTTTGAACTATCCTGGTGAGAAGAAGATGATGTGTTACAATTGTGTTGAAGGAAACCACTTCACCGACAAGTGTCTCTATAACAATAGAGAAGATAGGAAAAATTATGAAAGGGGTGCAATGAAAAGATACAAGAACAACAAGAGAAGATAAGTCAAAGCTCTAGTTGGTGTCAAGTATAGTTCTGACGAAGATAGCGATGATGAAGAGAAGGTGGTAGGTGTGGCCAGTTTGGCTCTTGCCGAATCCAGGTCAATCTTCACCTAGGACTACACCAAGGATTACTCCGGCAACTACGACATTCCCAAGAATTCCGGCAGTTGTTTCATGGCAAGAGGAGCTATGGAGAACGACCTCAAACTTTTCTTCATTCCCAAGAACTCCGACATTTGCCTCATGGCAAGAGGTGATAAGGTGATAGATCCTCCCTCTCTCTCTCTAGCATCTTGGATGAGAATGATGATGTTGAAGAAGATGATGTTATCACCAAATTGTTTAAAGTAAAGTGTTCTCTTCTTGGTGATGCTCTTGCTAAGTTTGATTTCTTAATGGAGAGCGTTGCTTCACGTGACTAAATCATTGAGGAATTGACATCTCATATAGAAAATGAGAAGTTGAGATTCAATCTCCTAAAGCAATAGCTAAGCGATGAGAAGAATAGTACTTTATTCTTAAGAAAAAAAATGAAACCTTTGAACTTGATAAGGTTAAGGACATAAATACACGTGATATGGCTCTTTTAATGTCTGAAGAGCTTGATCCATCAACCATATAGAGCTTGCTAACAAGCATGTTAAGGGTGAGCTCATGCGACTTAGAGAGAAGCATGACCTACTTCAAGCCACTTATGAAGAAGCTCTTCGCACATTGAAAGATCCCATAATTGATAATGTTGCGTGTGCTCCTAACTCTACCATTGATCAAGCACTTCTCATTGAGGAGAATAAGAAGCTGAAAGAGCAACTTGAGAAGGAGCGTTCGACACCCCCTACCAAGGGCAAGACTCTTGATGATGTTCTTGCTCATCAAGAGGCGATAACTCACAAGCTAGGCCTTGGGTACAACCCAAGGAAGGACAATAATGGTGGCACTCTACCTAACAAGCTGAACTTTGTGCAAGAAGGGTAAAAGGTGAATGGAAATGCTAATAAGACCTTTGTGAATGGGGGAGTGATAACGCGTGAAGCACACGTCCGTTGGGAACCCCAAGAGGAAGGTGTGATGCGCACAGCAGCAAGTTTTCCCTCAGAAAGAAACCGAGGTTATCGAACCAGCTGTAGGAGCCAAGAAGCACGTGAAGGTTGTTGGTGGAGGAATGTAGTGCGGTGCAACACCAGTGAAACCGGCGCCAACGTGGAACCTGCACAACACAATCAAGATACTTTGCCCCAACGTAACAGTGAGGTTGTCAATCTCACCGGCTTGCTGAAAACAAAGGATTAAGGGATTTCTATTTTCGTGCCCTCAAGTCCTTAGTTGTACTCAGTTTTCCCCAGCTCCTTAGTTTTTCCTCAGTTTTCCCCAAGCCCTTGTCTGAACCCGCAGAAGGAGCTCGGACGGAAGGAATCCGTTAAGTTGACCGTTCGTGCTGACGAGTGGGGTCCGTCGTTTGTGGGGTCGTGTCGTGTGGGACCGCGTCGTGTGGGGCTGGTAGGAAGGGACCGCGTGGGACATGACCAGACCGTGTTTATGTGGCCGTAGCGTGTGGGGCCGTAGCGTGTGGGGCCGTAGCGTGTGGAGCCGTGTGGGTCCGGGACGGGGGCACGAGTGGTTTCTGTCTCTTTCGCCCAGATTAGCAGTTTTCAATGTACCTTTTTCCTCTCTCTCGCTCGATCTCATTCATATTTGATAGCCCAAATTGGTAGCAAATCTAGAGCAGCTTCTCCTTCTGTTTTTTAACGCCATTCATTTCTTTATGCCTTCGTTTTTACCCAATCAGGTAGGAAATCTAGGGCACAAATCCAGAGAGAAAATATAGGATAAGCTGCATACAGCAACCAACATAGCATAGATATATTCAGGACAGATCCAAAAGTAGTACCGATAGATCCAACATAAGCTACATTTTACATGAATTTAAGCTGCTCTACAGATAGAGCAGTCACATACAGAGAGTGCAGTAGGCACGTTCAACGCCTCCAGGTAGCGCGTGTGACTCGCTTGGAGGTTGCGCAGGTGAATCCCAAGTGCTTTGTGTTTGGCCATGTACGCATGCACGTTCACGGTCCTTCCAACTCTAGCGCCACATCTGCCAATGGATTCAGCATGGTTCACCAGGGAGTTGAAGTCGGTGGCGCGGAGCTTCCTGTTGCAGAAGGGGCACTTGTAAATGCCTCGAGCAAAGGGGCCATCGTAATGGCCGGACTGCAGCCTCCTGAGGACGTGACGAGTCTTGGTGTGGAAGGACTCGTCGTCGCTGTCGACGTCGCTGCTCTGCACCTGTCACGTAGCACCAAAGATCGTGCAAAAAACACGGAGTCAATTGCAACGATGATGGAACAGAGAGTGAACAAAAAATCATGCATGATAATATGGGCTCGAAGAAAAGAGGTAGCCTCGGTTACATTGGACACACTTATATCCAGGATTTGAGTAAGTAAACCAAAGATCATGCACAACAAATTTGTACACACCAATTGTTTACTGACCAAACCCTGAATCAATTTATGCCCAAATATTCATCATCATCGGCACAAATCTTAAACAAAAGCAAATCACAAACACTAATAACGCAAGATCTAACACAAAAGGATCGAACTAGGAACAGACGAACAGTAATAACGCAAGATCTAACACAAAAGGATTGAACTAGGAACAGACGAACAGTACTAACGCAAGATCTAACACAAAGGATTGAACTAGGAACAGACGAACAGTAATAACGCAAGATCTAACATAAAAGGATTGAACTAGGAACAGACGAACCGTAATAACGCTAGATCTAACACAAAATGATTGAAATGAGATAAGAACAAGGGAACAAAGGGTTACCTCCGGCTCGTTGTCGACGATGGTGGTGTCGTAGGGGTTCTCCGGCGTCGTACTGCACTGGTTCATACGGGTCCCAATCGACGGGGCGGACGGTGGCGGCAGCCGATGCGCCGGCTGCTACGTTGGAAGCAGCGACAGGGGGCTGGATGGGCGGCGGCGATGCGCGCCTACGTTGGAAGCAGCGACGGGGGCCTGACGGGGGCGGCGGCGATGCGCCGGCTGCTACGTTGGAAGCAGCGACATGGGCCTGGACGGGGCGGCGGCTGATGTGCCGACAATGGGCATCTCATTCTTCTCCATCGCCGGCGGTTTTCTTCGGGGTTTTTTCTTCGGTTGTGGAGAAGATGATGGGACAGGAGAGGCGGTTGCAGTGAGCCAGTGAGAACGTGCGTCGAGGGAGAGAAAGAGGGGCTCTATAAAGACGAAGGTGGCGTGTACCGCAACACGCGTCCGCTATGCACGGCTGCGTGCACCGCTACACGAGTCTAACCCTGGGACGTTTGGTGTACTCAGTTATAACCTCAGCCTTATACAGAAATTTTATCTGTACTCAGTTTTCCCCTCGAGGACTTAGACCGGCAAGTGCAATATACTCAGTTTTACCCTCAAGTAGCTGGTCAACAGAGAGTCAACAAATGAGATTAACATAGCTAATTGAGTCATTTCATGCGCAAAAAAATCCAAAAAAATAAAAACATAGTGGCAACTACTCATGGAGTCTTCCTACGCAACCTGCCACCTAGAAAACCTTAACAAACATATATAAATCAAGTTTTACCACAAATTGCCACTTCTCAGAATCACTAGTGTAGCTATGAAGATGCATGGTTTTCCACCCAAACCCCTTTGCAAAACATCTTTCCCAAAACATAGTTTGTCTAAATGATGCCATAATTGTCACACTCATGTATATTTGAATTGCAAATAATTTGATGTAGCCCAATATGAATTATATTGTACAAAACACACATTTTTCATTTTGTAATTCTTTTGTTTGAATCCCTTAGTCTATTTACTATTTATGTGCCCTTGGATTCTTAGTACTACTCAGTTTTGCCCTCAAGTACTGTCACAAATGCTCTGAGAAGCCCAAACTTATCCTGATTGGTCGAGCCGTTGTCACATGGATCGACTCCACGAACCGTTGATCCACTGATCTAACGGGCAGTATACCCCTATCCGTCTCTTCGTGGCAACCTCTCTCTCTCTCTCTCTCTCTCGTGGCCACCCATCTCTCTCTCTCTCTCTGTCGGTGGAGAATGCAATAACGAGTTTGCCACTTAATATAGTTTGGGATATAGTATTGGTATAAACATGAGGCATACATATTTGCGGATTTCGGTGATTGCATTATTTGTCAGCCCTCTAACAATTATCAACTATCTTGAGCTGTCCTTTTCTTTTAGGGAATATAGTTTGGGATATAGTATTGGTATTTTGAAACGGCCTAAAAGTGGTATAATTTTGTTATAAACATGAGGCATACATTTTTGCTGATTTCGGCGATTGCATTATTTGTCACCCCTCTAACAATTATCAACTATCTTTAGCTGTCCTTTTGTTTTAGGGAATATAGTTTGGGATATGGTATTGGTATTTTGGAAAGGCCTAAAAGTGGTATAATTTTGGTATAAACATGAGGCATACATATTTGCGGATTTCGGGGATTGCATTATTTGTCACCCCTCTAACAGTTATCAACTATCTTGAGCTGTCCTTTTCTTTTAGGGAATATAGTTTGGGATATAGTATTGGTATTTTGAAACGGCCTAAAAGTGGTATAATTTTGGTATAAACATGAGGCATACATATTTGCGGATTTCGGGGATTGCATTATTTGTCACCCCTCTAACAGTTATCAACTATCTTGAGCTGTCCTTTTCTTTTAGGGAATATAGTTTGGGATATAGTATTGGTATTTTGAAACGGCCTAAAAGTGGTATAATTTTGTTATAAACATGAGGCATACATTTTTGCTGATTTCGGCGATTGCATTATTTGTCACCCCTCTAACAATTATCAACTATCTTTAGCTGTCCTTTTGTTTTAGGGAATATAGTTTGGGATATGGTATTGGTATTTTGGAAAGGCCTAAAAGTGGTATAATTTTGGTATAAACATGAGGCATACATATTTGCGGATTTCGGGGATTGCATTATTTGTCACCCCTCTAACAATTATCAACTATCTTTAGCTTTCCTTTTCTTTTAGGGAATATAGTTGGTAATTTCGGTGAATGCACACACTAACTTTGAAAACAACTACAAGTACATGTAACTGAATAATGGATTTGTAACAAGGTATCCCTTGTAACAACTTCTAGCGCCTGGTGAGCAATGATAAGAATCCGATCGTAATTATACAACAAAAAAAACCCAGCCATCAGATTAGCTTGCTTCTTCAACTCGATCAGCTGCCTTAACTGCTTGTTCATTTTCTTCAGTTCTCCCTTCACTTCCACCAGTTCTGCATTGGGAGCATTAGGCATAATCGGAAGGTCCCTAATCGGAACGGCTCCTCTCTCCGCCGCATTCTCTACAGCAAGTCCCCCCCTCCCAAATTGCGCCCCCCAATAGCGCCAATTGATTCCTGCAACTGAAGCCTCTGAACGTACACATCGATCCACTCGAAATGCCTGCATTTCTTCAAGATCTGAAAACAACAACGTGAACCCTAAATCCCAAATTCGAGGGAATAACAAGAAAATCGAGAGAAAACAGAGAAATTGGAGCGAGATCTAACCTTATCCCCCTCTCTATATGGCAAGCTCTCGCATGCAACGAACTCACGTCCACGGTTGCCGTTCTCGTCCGTCTTACAGATCGACCGCTTCAGAGGCTCCTGGCGTGGGCAGTCAGGGCATCTTGTCAAAGGCACGGGTCCATACTGCGGCCATGAAGAACGGGAGGTCGAAGAGAAACTAGACATCACCCGCGTGCCGGAGAAGGGCTGCCGCTGGCGGAGAAGAAGAACAATGGGGCGCGGAGAAAGAAAGGGGAAGCAATGGCACGGGCACGGGCGCGGGGCTGGCTCGGGCTCCCATTTTGCAACGGTCACCTGGGTAAGCTGTGGGTCCGGCGCGCTAACGTGGACAAGTTGTGGGTCCCACGATGATCTGGATAAGTGGAGACGTGTCCACTGCGGGGCACCAACAGCGGCCCCACTTGCCAGCACCAACCAACGTCAACTAAACGGGATTCCTTCCGTCCGAGCTCTTTCTGCGGGTTATAGACAAGGGGTTGGGGAAAACTGAGGAAAAACTAAGGATCTGGGGAAAACTGAGTACAACTAAGGAGCCGAGGGCACGAAAATAGAAATCCCAAGGATTAAGCGTATCGAGTGGAAGATGGTGTTTGTTTGCAAAGAACAGTAAAGAACAATGATTGCAGTAGATTGTATTCAGATGTAAAAGAATGGACCGGGGTCCACAGTTCACTAGTGGTGTCTCTCCAATAAGATAACTAGCATGCGGGGTGAAAAAATTACAGGTGGGCAATTGACAAATAAAGATTCAATACATATCAATGATGATTACTATGAGATTTAATCAGGGCATTACGACAAAGTACATAGACCGCCATCCAGCATGCATCTATGCCTAAATAATCCACCTTCGGGTTAGCATCCGCACCCCCTCTAGTATTAAGTTGTAAACAACAGATAATTGCATTAAGTATGGTGTGTAACGTAATCAACACAAATATCCTTAGACAAAGCATCGATGTTTTATCCCTAGTAGCAACAACACATCCACAACCTTAGAACTTTCTGTCACTGTCCCAGATTAAATGGAGGCATGAACCCACTATCGAGCATAAATACTTCCTCTTGGAGTTACAAGTATCAACTTGGCCAGAGCCTCTACTAGCAACGGAGAGCATGCAAGAACATAAACAACACATATATGATAGATTGATAATCAACTTGACATAATATTCTAGATTCATCGGATCCCACCAAACACAACATGTAGCATTACAAATAGATGATCTTGATCATGTTAGGCAGCTCACAAGATCTAAACAATGATAGCACAAGCGGAGAAGACAACCATCTAGCTACTGCTATGGACCCATAGTCCAAGGATGAACTACTCACGCATCAATCCGGAGGCGGGCATGATGATGTTGAGCCCTCCGGTGATGATTCCCCTCTCCGGCAGGGTGCGGAGGCGATCTCCTGAATCCCGAGATGGGATTGGCGGCGGCGTCTCTGGAAGGTTTTCCGTATCGTGGCTCTCGTACGGGGGTTTGCGACAAAGGCTTTAAGTAGGCGGAAGGGTAGGTCAGGGGGCGACGAGGGCCCACACGCGGGCGCGCGGCCAGGGCTGCGCCGCCCTGTTGTGTCGGCGCCTCGTGGCCCCACTTCGTCTCCTCCGGTCTTCGGAAGCTTCGTGGAAAAATAAGACCCTGGGCGTTGATTTCGTCCAATTCCGAGAATATTTCCTCTGTAGGATTTCTGAAACCAAAAACAGCAGAAAACAGCAACTGGCACTTCGGCATCTTGTTAATAGGTTGAAAGAACATTTCCCGCCCTTTTGTGTTTTGTGTGTTTGATGTCAACACTAGGTATACATTCATGTGTGTTGATGTAGACAGGTACAAGTTCTCGATAAACATTGTTGATCGGTAAAATGGTATGGCAATTCTGAAGCTCTGAAGGTTTTTGGTTCTGGCGGAAGTTCCGGCCCCAACAGCCGGAAGTTCCGTTGCTCTGCGAAGGCTTTCAGCATAGTTCCGATTACAGTTTTTCTTCTCGCCGGAAGTTCCGGTGAAGCGGGCGGAAGTTCGGTCAGCGGAACTTCCGCCCAACTTCCGGACAAGTTCCGAAAGTCCGCGATTGTGGCTCAGTATGTTCCAGTAAGGTTTTCGCGTTATTTCAGAACTTGGCCGGAACTTGGCCCGGTCACGGAAGTTCCGCCCTAGTTCCGCCCTCACCTTTTCGACAGGTTGCCTGACGAAGACTGTTCTAGCGGAAGTTCCGGCTCTCTTAGCCGGTACTTCCGGTGCCGGCCGGAACTTCCGGCCCTCCTGGCCGGAACTTCCGGTGTTACGAGAAATGGTCCAAACGGTCAGATCTGAGAGCTCCAATCATATAAATAACTCTCTTCTCCAACGGGACAATTGCTCAATTATTGCACAAGAAATCTGCCAAGCTTCACCACCATTAGAGCCACCTCAAGAAACACAAGATTTGCAAGATCTCCTTCCTCCCCCAACCAAAGCTCTTGATCTTTGGGGATTTGAAGGAGAAGCCACCGATCTACATCCTCACCGAAGCGTTCTTCATTTCCCCCTCACTTGTTTGAGGGATCTCATGCTAGTGTTCCTATTTGGTCCCCTAGTTGATTTGTTGTTGATGTGTTGTTGTTGATTGTTGTATTGTTAAAGATTTGGGAGCCTCCAATTCAATTGTGGATGTGTGCCCCAAGAACCTTGTAAAGGCCCGGTTTCCGCCTCGAGGAAATCCCTTAGTGGAAGTGGGCTAGGCCTTCGTGGCGTTGCTCACAGGAGATCTGAGTGAAGCCTTCGTGGCTGTTGGTTTGGCTTGCGTAGCAACCACACTCCTCCAAACGTAGACGTACCTTCTTGCAAAGGAAGGGAACTACGGGAATCATCTCCGTGTCAACGCGTGCTACACTCTCGGTTACCTCTATCCCACTCTATCTCCTATATATTGCGTAGCTATATCTTGCTTAGTTGATAACCTTGTCATATAGGTAAATTCACTTAGTTGCATATCTAGAGAATTTACCTTTGTGTCAAACCTAAATTGAAAAAGAACTAAAAATTGGTTAGCACCTATTCACCCCCCCTCTAGGTGCGGCATACGATCCTTTCAATTGGTATCAGAGCCTCGGCTCTTATTTCGGGCTTAACCGCCTAAGAGTATGCCGGACGATGTGCCTCCGGTAGAGGCCGGTAAGGTGGTCACCATGGAGGACATCAATTCGTTGAGATCCTCCATGGACGCTCAAATGGAAAGCATGAGAAAATTGATTTCCGAGCTTTTGACTCCGGTCCCTCCTAAGGCTTCCGTCTTAGAGGTAAAGGACACGGGTGTGTTAGAAGAGGGAGGTGCTTCGGCACTACCCTCCTCTACCAAACCCGTGGAAGGTGATAACTTAAACACTATCAAATCTCCCATTGCATCTCCTAGTGGAACTAGTGGAGGTGAGAGCTACAATCGAGTAGCTCCACCTTTTCTATCTCCCGATATACCGGTTCCACATCCCCATTTGAACATTCGAGGCGACCCACCTAAGTTTTCCGTTGAGAATTTCGATACTTGGCAATTTGAGTTTCGCTCTCATGTTTGCAGTGCCTCCAATGAACTTTGGAGAATCATCTTGGAAGGCTTCAAGCCATACAACCCCGACAAGTTGACTAGAAGAGAAGCGGTTGATAGTCAACTCAACAACACCGCCTTGCACATGATTCAAACTAGTGTGGGGACACAAGAGCTTCCTCGTGTTCGGAACTACACCACCGCCAAGGAAGCTTGGGATGGCTTGGCCGCTAGTTGCATTGGAAGTGAGAGCACAAGAAGGAACAAGTATAATGCTCTTCGGAATCAAGCCGAAGGATTCATGAGGCTACCGGATGAAGATCATCAAGTCATGTATGGAAGACTCCTCATTGTTGCCGATGCCTTCCGGCTTAGTGGTGCCACCCACATCAATGACTCTTGGATCAAGGAGAAGTACATTGAATGCATGATGCCATTTGTACCCATTGATGTCAAGACCCTTGTTGGGAGAGAATGCTATTCCTCTCTCTCATCTCAAGATGCCGTGCACGAGATGCAAGCCCTCAAGGTGCTCGAGCAAAACTCTCATGATTCTCGCAATCGTGCCATTGGTATGGCAAAAGGGAACAATCTTGCCTTGGTGGTCAACCCCGTTGAAGAAGTGTACCCTCAAGAACAATATAGGGCATCTTGGAGTATGACCTATCCGGAAGATTTGGAATGCCACTATCATGATCACATGGCCTTCCATGCAAAGTCATTTTGGGTTGATCCCTCCAAGGCCAAGGAAGACAACATCAAGAGAAACCACAAAAGTGGGTTCACTAGCTTTGGTCCAAAGACAAGATCATGCTACAATTGTGATGACAAGCGCCACTTCATTGCCGAATGCCCCTATGAGAATAGAGAGCTACATAATGGAAGGCTCATTCCCAAGGACAAGAGCAAAGAATCAAAGGGCAAATATTCAAAAGCCCCCAACAAGAAGTTCTACAACAACAAGACCAAGAAGGGCAAGAAGCCCCCAAGAGTTGTGCTAGTGACTAGGGAAGAATATTCTTCCGATGAAGTTGTAAGTTCTAGTGATGATGAAGGAGAAAGCTCAAAGGAAGTGGCCGCCATTGTCACTACCAACATTCCCTCTTCATCTCTCTTTGAATCCCCCAATGAGAATCCTCATATCAAGAATGCACATTGCTTCATGGCAAAGTCCTCCTTGGACACATCTATTGTGCTATCAACTCAAGAAGAATACTCCTCCGGAGATGATGATGTTGATGATGAAGAAGATGCAACCTCTAATGGATTGGTAGCTCTTGCCTCCCTCTCCACTAACTCTTCATCACCAAGTGAATCCCCCAATGAGGTCATTCATGTGGAGGAAGAAAGTTGTCTCATGGCCAAATCCTCCGAGGTATCATCTCCTAGCCCCTCTATGCCTAACATATCAAGTGATCTAGGGGTTGATGATGCTAGTCTAAAAGTGAAACAAGAAATGCTAGAATTTGATGAATTCATGTTTAACCTACAAGGTATCAACAAAAAGCATGTTTCAAATCTCATGGCTCGTTTAGCTCAACAAAATGATATGCTTGAGAAAAAGGGTCAAATAGAGAGAGAAGACTCTCTTGAAATCCATGCTCTTAAAAATGCTCTTGAGGAAAGTCAAGAAACTATAGCTTCTCTTGAGGAGAGGCTAGAAAATCTTGAAGAGCCTCAAGATGAAATTAACAAGCTCACTAAAGCTAGAGATCATGCTAGGGCTAAGACTAAATTGCTTAAAAAGGAAAAGGCCCAATTTGGTGTTGATCATGAGAAACTTGTGAAGGATCTAGATGAACTAGACAAAGCTCACAAAGCTTTGAAGAGTGAATACTCTCTCCTATCCAAGTCAAATGAGCAACTTCAAATTAGGCTTGCTTCATATGATGTGCCTAGTTCCTCTACCCCTTCTTGTGATCATGCAAATATTATTGAGGAAAATGCTAGGTTGAAGGATGAACTTGCTAAGGCCTCCTCTCCCCAAAGTAAACTCTCTTTGGATGATCTTTTGAGTAAGCAAAGATCAAACAATGGGAAGGAGGGCCTAGGTTACAATGCCAAGGCGAAGAAGGCAAACAAGCAAAAGGCCAAGCCCGCACAAGAGAAGAAGAAAGATATCACCAATGGTGAAGCCCCTAAGGGCAACACCACTAATGATGATAATGCGGGAAATGCTAACCCTCACTATGTTCTATTTAAAGATTATTATGGTGATGTTTATGCTAAATATGTTGGCCCATATGATGGTTATGTTGCTTGGTCTATTTGGGTCCCAAAGACCCTTGTTGCTAACAAAAGAGGACCCATTGAGAAATGGGTACCTAAATCCAAGAATTGATCTCATGTAGGACTATGCCGCCGGAGGTTCAAAATGGGTACTTGATAGTGGATGTACAAGTCATATGACCGGCGGCAAGAACCTCGTTAAGGAGTTGAGGCCCAACATAAACAATATCACCGTCTCCTTTGGCGATAATTCTACATCCGAGGTATTGGGTTTTGGCAAGGTTGTGGTTGCACACAACATAACACTTGTGGATGTCATGCTTGTCAAAACCCTTGGTTACAATTTGCTTTCCGTTTCCGCCCTTGGCAAGATGGGTTTCGCCGTCTTTATTGATAATGATATTGTGGTCCTCTTGTGGAGCAAGACTCTAAAAGTCGCTTTCGTTGGGTATCGCGAACATAACTTGTATGTGGTGGACTTTTCGGGGACCACCACTTCAAGTGCGATGTGCCTATTCGGAAAGGCGGATGTGGGTTGGTTGTGGCATCGCCGCCTAGCCCATGTCAACATGAGAACTTTGCAAAGTCTTCACAAGGGGAACCATATTGTGGGACTAATGGAAAATGTTTCTTTTGCCAAAGATCGTGTTTGTAGGGCTTGTGTTGAAGGCAAAATGCATGACTCTCCGCATCCAAGCAAGACTATCATCTCTTCCAAGAGGATCTTGGAGCTCCTTCATGTGGATCTCTTTGGTCCCGTTACTCATGCAAGTCTTGGTGCGAAGAAACATTGCTTGGTGATTGTTGATGATTACTCAAGATACACTTGGGTCTACTTTCTCAAGACGAAAGATGAGACTCAACAAATATTCATTGACTTTGCCACCGAGGTGCAACGCCAACACAACCTCCTCATTATGGCAATAAGAAGTGACAACGGCTCCGAGTTCAAGAACTACACACTCAATGATTTCCTTAGTGATGAGGGGATTCGTCATCAATATTCCGCTGCCTACACCCCTCAACAAAATGGTGTTGCGGAGAGGAAGAACCGGACTCTTATGGATATGGCAAGATCTATGATGGCGGAGTATAAATCCCGCTATAACTTTTGGGCCGAAGCCATCTCCACCGCTTGCCACTCTTCTAACCGGCTCTACCTCCGCAAGGGATTGAACAAGACTCCATATGAAATACTCACCGGCAACAAGCCTAATATCTCATACTTCAAGGTGTTCGGTTGTAAGTGTTTCTACAAAATCAAAGGAGTTCGTTTGTCTAAATTTGCTCCTAAAGCTTTGGAGGGTATATTTGTTGGTTACGGTGCCGAATCTCACACTTATAGAGTCTTTGATATAGCCTCCGGGATTATCATTGAATCTTGTAGTGTGAGGTTCGAAGAAAATGATAGCTCCCAAGTGGGGCAAGTTGATGTATGTGCAGGTGATGAAATACCTCAAGATGCCATAGTAAGAATGGGTGTGGGATTTTTCCGCCCCATTGAGGGACACGGTGTGGCGTCTCGGGAAGAACTATGCTCTACCACGGTGGAGCCCTCATCCTCTCAACATCAACAAACCCCATCTATTGAAGCTAATGATGCACCAACCCAAGAACAAGAAGAAAACCCTCCCTCTCATGTACAAGATCAAGGACAAGATCAACCAAGGATTCATGATGGCTCCGATGAGTATCCATTTGATGTTTGCACTTCACCAAATATTGTCCAAGATCAAGCACATGAGGTTGAGCATTCTCAAGAAATTGAGGAAGCTCCAATTGAAGGTCAAGACGGGGACCCAAATGATCAAGTTGATCAAGTGACACCTCCAAGGCCTAAAAGAACCAAGGAGGAGATCGAGGCCCGTCGTCTAGCAAGAAGAGATAGGACCCTTGAAATTCGTGGACACACTCATGACAAGGTCCTTGGTGATGTTCGAGCAAAGGTCTCCACAAGAAGGCAATTGGCTAACTTTAGCAATCATCATGCTTATATCTCCGTTGTGGAACCCAAGAAAGTATTTGAAGCCCTTGAAGATTCGGATTGGGTGGAAGCCATGCATGAGGAACTCAACAACTTCAAGCGCAACAAAGTGTGGACCTTAGTAGAGAAGCCAAAGGAGTGCCACAATGTTATAGGCACTAAGTGGATATTCAAGAACAAGCAAGATGAGTTTGGAAATATTGTGAGGAACAAGGCAAGATTGGTGGCTCAAGGTTTCTCTCAAGTTGAAGGAATTGACTTTGGAGAGACCTATGCTCCCGTGGCTCGTCTTGAGTCCATCCGTATCCTTCTTGCTTATGCATCGCATCATAACTTTAAGTTGCAACAAATGGATGTTAAAAGTGCATTTCTTAATGGTCCTTTGCATGAAGAGGTTTATGTTAAGCAACCCCCGGGGTTTGAGGATCTCAACTTTCCTAACCATGTCTACAAGCTTGATAAAGCACTTTATGGTCTCAAACAAGCTCCTAGAGCTTGGTACGAGCACCTTAAAGAATTGTTGGTAGACCGTGGGTTTGATGTTGGGCTAATCGATCCCACTCTTTTTACTAAGAGGGTTAATGGGGAGCTTTTCGTTTGCCAATTATATGTTGATGATATTATCTTTGGCTCTACTAACAAAGCTTTCAATGATGAATTTTCAAAGCTTATGACCGATAGGTTTGAGATGTCTATGATGGGAGAGATGAATTTCTTCCTTGGTTTTGAGATCAAGCAATTGAGAGAAGGAACCTTCATCAATCAAGCAAAATATCTCCAAGACATGCTCAAGAGGTTCAAGATGACCGAGTTGAAGGGTGTGGCCACTCCTATGGTTACCAAATGTCATCTTGCACTAGATCCCAATGGTAAAGAGGTGGATCAAAAGGTATATCGCTCCATGATTGGATCCTTGCTTTACCTTTGTGCATCTAGACCGGACATAGTGTTGAGTGTTGGTGTGTGTGCAAGGTATCAAGCTTCTCCTAAGGAGAGCCACATGATGGCTCTCAAAAGAATCTTTAGATATTTGGTTGATACCCCAAGATATGGTATTTGGTACCCCAAAGGCTCAAGCTTTATTCTCAATGGATATACCGATGCGGATTGGGCGGGTGACAAGGATGATAGGAAATCAACTTCCGGGGCTTGCCAATTCCTTGGTAGGTCCTTGGTGTGTTGGTCTTCTAAGAAGCAAAATTGCATATCTCTCTCCACCGCCGAAGCCGAATATGTTGCCGCCGCAAGTGGATGCACTCAATTGTTATGGATGAGGCAAACTTTAAAGGAATACGGTGTCATTTGTGACAAAGTGCCTCTATTATGTGACAATGAAAGTGCTATCAAGATTGCCTATAATCCGGTGCAACATTCAAGAACGAAGCATATTGAGATCCGGAATCACTTCATTAGGGATCATGTTGCCCGTGGTGATATTGAGCTCATCTATGTTCCTACCAAAGATCAACTTGCCGATATATTCACGAAGCCTCTTGATGAAGCAAGGTTCTCTTATTTGAGGAATGAGCTAAATATCATTGATTCAAGGAGTATAGCTTGACCATCTTGCAAACACACCTTTGTCTCAAAACTTTATTTGGTTTAGATGTGGGCATGGAAATAGGGGGAGTGCGGTTTAAACTATTGAGCTATCCCTCCCCCCATAATGCCAACATTAAAAGAAATCATTCTCTTTATATCATATAATAATATGTGAGCTTCAATGATGAGTAGTGGTTTTGGGCCCAAGATATATCTTCGCGGTGCCATGCCATAACACTCATATATGGTGGCCTAGGCCACCACACTCTTCTTTGTGAAGAGTTGGAGTTATGTGGATCTTAATTGGCTTTTATTTGACATCTCCTTGTTTCATGGGAAATCACTCATTTTTGGCCTTCATTTGCATTATTTGCAAAAATGAGTGATAATGTACCATCTCACAGTTTGGCGTATATGTCCTAAGCCTATCTCATCTAAGCCATATCCTCTTTCTTATCCGAGTGCATTACATTCTCTGTCAAAAACGGGTTCTGGCCCTATTTTCAGTCCGACCGGAAGTTCCGGCCGTACCGACCGGAAGTTCCGGCCTGATCCGTCTGGCCAGCTTCTGCGAGCTGTCGCTGTTCCTTTTGGTGGAGATTCTGGAGGACCGGAAGTTCCGGCTCCTACGAGCGGAACTTCCGCCCTTACGTTTTTCCCCATATCTGTCCGGGGTCGGGGAGGCAGTTCCTGCCCCCACTTCCCCCTTCCAAGATCCGTTTCTCTCTCTCTCCCATAAGGCGGCTGAAGCTCCCGGCCGGATCTCTCTTCTCCGGCGAACCCCGCCGGATCGGCTCCGTGGATCGGCATCCCCTCCCTCTTCTCCTCCATGGCTCCCCCCGGTTTGTGCCCTCTCCCTCTCTATGTGTGGGTAGACCTCACTAGATGAACTATAGGGCATACTCTAGGCAAAACTATGGTTGAACTCCTGTGGATGCCTTTCCTTTACTAGATCGTGCATAGGATGTTGTAGTATTGCGGTTAAACAAGCCATTGTCAAAGATCTGGTGGGAAACTGAGCTGTTTTCGAGCAGCCGGAAGTTCCGGCTCAACACGCCGGAACTTCCGCCGGGGCCGGTTCCCACCAGAACTTCCGGCCTGGCAACTTTTTCTGCTGATTACTCAATGTCCTGTGTAGGTTCTGGTTCTTGGCTTCCTTGCTAGTATGCACTCATTTATCTTTCCCATCCTGTTGATTCCATCTCAGGTCCTTCCAAGAAGAGGAACAAGACTCCAGTGGACGAGATTGAGGAAGAATTTGAGCAAACACGGCCCTCCAAGCTCACCGCTCGTCAGCAAGCATCTCAAAGGCAAAAGACACCCGCTGTTCGGGGCAAGAACATCCATGTATCCGTGAAGAACATGCAATATCTTGAGTACAAGGAGATCCGTGACTTGAACCCTTACCTCACTCCTCGGAACAATCGGGTTACGGATAAGCGCTTCCACAACAAGACTCAAGAGGAGATCTTCTATGAGGTGTATGTGCCATTCAAGAAGGGGGTAGCCCCTCAACATGCTATTGACACCGGCAAGATGGCCGCTTCGAAGTACTTTGCCGAAGCATATGCTATGTGTGGTGAGTTTGGGCTCTATCCCATAATGGAGCTCACCAAGGAGTATGATGTGGAGTTGATCCATCAATTCTATGCCACCGTCCATTTTGACTCGGATGAAGCTAAAACTTTCCGGTGGATGTCTCATGAAAGGCTCCTTGAGTCTAACTTGGCAAAGTTCGGAAGTGCCCTTGGATACCCTCGCCTCCCGGGCGTTGATGAGAATGGTTGGAGGTGCCACGATAGTTCCTTTTCTCAACCAAGGGAAGTGTTGGAGCCCCTCTATATCAAAGGTTGGGGCATCCCGGGCAAGAGTGCGGATCTTCTCCCTACTTGGGACATTATGCTTAGAGTCTACCGGGAAACCATTGGACCAAAGGGTGGCAACGTTGATGAGTTGCATTTATATGAAGTCGACCTTATGGCAAACTCCTTTGCTAAGAAGGGCACCGGTGAGAAGCTAGACGTGATGGACTACATCTACAATGAGATGTGGTCATGTGTTATGGAGAAGAAGCTTCCCTCCTATGCTCCGTACATTATGAAGCTCATTGAGGACACTTGGGTGGATTCTTGTCAGACTTCCCTCATTCACTCTATTCCTCTCAACGTCACTATGCATGATGTGAAGGTTCTGAGGACCAAGCGCCACAACTCCCCTATTGAAGATGTTCCCCCCATGGATGAGAAGCCACCTAGCTGGGCTTCTAAGCTTGCTCGCCGCATGAGACAGATCTTTTGCCTCACCGCTGCAGTCAACCACCGTCAGTATCAGCAGCACGCAGAAGCCAAGAAGTCTCGGGTTCGTCAGAAGAGCATCATGAGGGCTCTTGCGGTGGAAGTGTCTCCTCCCGGATCCGAGGAGAATATCACTCCGGAGGCTGAGTGGATTTCTCAGCATGGTCTTCCTCTTCCTCCAGATGGGCTTGAGATCGAGTCTCCTCCTCACACTCCACCCTACCCCGGCGCTCCATCGGATCTTCCTCCCGGCTGGGCTAACGCCGACCCTTGGGGCGTGTAGTTTCTCCTTTCCCTTTTTGGTGCCTTGGTGCCAAAGGGGGAGAGTGAGACCTTCTAGGTTGCTCTCCGGTGGGTATTTGCATGGGGGAGTCACAAGCTCGTATTTGGCTTTGATTTTTATCGCTTGTGATTCTATTTATCCTTGTGGTGTCGTCATTTATCTATGTGGTTGAACTATGTTCTTAGTTAATTTGGCTTGTAAAACTCTATCTATGTGGATGGTAATCTCCGTTTATGTGTCTTCCATGGTTATCTATGTGTGCATGATTCTATTATCCATATGCTTATCACTATGTTGTATTGCTAACCCATGGAAGACGGATGCTAGATATAGGGGGAGCTTCCTATACTCCAATGCTCATATCTAGGGGGAGCTCCTCTATATCTTTCACTTTGTTGACTTACATTATTCATTCCTTGCAAATACGTGTGTTGTCATCAAACACCAAAAAGGGGGAGATTGAAAGAACATTTCCCGCCCTTTTGGGTTTTGTGTGTTTGATGTCAACACTAGGTATACATTCATGTGTGTTGATGTAGACAGGTACAAGTTCTCGATAAACATTGTTGATCGGTAAAATGGTATGGCAATTCTGAAGCTCGAAGGTTTTTGGTTCTGGCGGAAGTTCCGGCCCAACAATGGAAGTTCCCTGTGTTCCTGCAGAAGGCTTTCACATAGTTCCGATTACGTTTTTCTTCTCTGGCCGGAAGTTCCGGTGAAGCGGGCCGGAAGTTCCGGTCAGCTTCCGCCCAACTTCCGGACAAGTTCCGAAAGTCCGCGATTGTGGCTCAGTATGTTCCAGTAAGGTTTTCGCGTTATTTCGGAACTTGGCCGGAACTTGGCCGAAACTTCCGGTCACCGGAAGTTCCGCCCTAGTTCCGCCCTAGTTCCGCCCTAGTTCCGCCTAGTTCCGCCCTAGTTCCGCCCTCACCTTTCTATGATAGGTTGCCTGACGAAGACTGTTCCTGGCGGAAGTTCCGACTCTCTTAGCCGGTACTTCCGGTGCCGGCCGAACTTCTGGCCCTCCTGGCCGGAACTTCCGGTGTTACGAGAAATGGTCCAAACGGTCAGATCTGAGAGCTCCAATCATATAAATAGCTCTCTTCTCCAACGGGACAATTTGCTCAATTATTGCACAAGAAATCTGCCAAGCTTCACCACCATTAGAGCCACCTCAAGAAACACAAGATTTGCAAGATCTCCTTCCTCCCCCAACCAAAGCTCTTGATCTTTGGGGATTTGAAGGAGAAGCCACCGATCTACATCCTCACCGAAGCGTTCTTCATTTCCCCCTCACTTGTTTGAGGGATCTCATGCTAGTGTTCCTATTTGGTCCCTAGTTGATTTGTTGTTGATGTGTTGTTGTTGATTGTTGTATTGTTACAGATTTGGGAGCCTCCAATTCAGTTGTGGATGTGTGCCCCAAGAACCTTGTAAAGGCCCGGTTTCCGCCTCGAGGAAATCCCTTAGTGGAAGTGGGCTAGGCCTTCGTGGCGTTGCTCACAGGAGATCTGAGTGAAGCCTTCGTGGCTGTTGGTTTGGCTTGCGTAGCAACCACACTCCTCCAAACGTAGACGTACCTTCTTGCAAAGGAAGGGAACTACGGGAATCATCTCCGTGTCAACGCGTGCTACACTCTCGGTTACCTCTATCCCACTCTATCTCCTATATATTGCGTAGCTATATCTTGCTTAGTTGATAACCTTGTTATATAGGTAAATTCACTTAGTTGCATATCTAGAGAATTTACCTTTGTGTCAAACCTAAATTGAAAAAGAACTAAAAATTGGTTAGCACCTATTCACCCCCCCCCCTCTAGGTGCGGCATACGATCCTTTCATAGGTTAGTGTTGGAAAATGCATAATAATGATGTAAAGTATGTATAAAACATTCAAGTATTGTCATAAAAGTAGCATGGAACATAAGAAATTATAGATACGTTTGAGACGTATCAAGCATCCCCAACCTTAGTTCCTACTCGCCCTCGAGTAGGTAAACGATAACACAAATAATTTCTGAAGTGACATGCTACCAACATAACCTTGATCAACATTATTGTAAAGCATATGAGATGGATGGAGTGATCTGAAGCAAAAGATTGCTAACAAAAGATAATGACTAAACAAATGAATCATATAGCAAAACTTTTCATGAATAGTACTTTCAAGACAAGCATCAACAAGACTTGCATAAGAGCTAACTCATAAGCAATAAATTCAAAGTAGAATGCATTGAAGCAACACAAAGGATGATTAAGTTTCAGCAATTGCTTTCAACTTGTAACATGTATATCTCGTGGATATTTGTCAACATAGAGTAATATAACAAGTGCAATAAGTAAACATGTAAGAATCAATGCACACAGTTAACACAAGTGTTTGCTTCTAAGATAGAAAGAAGTAGGTAAACTGACTCAACATAAAGTAAAAGAATGGCCCTTCGCAGAGGAAGCATGGATTACTATTTTTGTGCTAGAGCTTTTATTTTGAAAACATAGAAACAATTTTGTCAACGGTAGTAATAATTCATATGTGCTATGCATAATACTTCCTACAAGTTGCAAGCCTCATGCATAGAGTACTAATAGTGCTCGCACCTTGTCCTAATTAGCTTGGATTAACACGGATTATCATTGCATGACATATGTTTCAACCAAGTGTCACAAAGGGGTACCTCTATGCCGCCTGTACAAAGGTCCTAGGAGATCAATTGCATTTGATTTCTCGTTTTTAACAGATCTCAACTTAGGATATCCATACCGGGACAACATAGACAACAGATAATGGACTCCTCTTTTAGTGCATAAGCATTCAACAACAGATAATATTCTCATAAGAGAGTGAGGTTATATGTCCAAACTGAAAACTTCCACCATGATACATGGCTTTGGTTAGCGGCCCAATGTTCTTCTCTAACAATATGCATACTCAAACCATTTGATCATGAAAATCACCCTTACTTCAGACAAGACGAACATGCATAGCATCTCACATGATATCCAACAAAGGTAAAAAGTTGATGGCGTCCCCAGAAACATGGTTACCGCGCAACAAGCAACTTATAAAAACTAAGACACATAACTACATATTCATCACCACAATAATTTTTAAGCTATTTGTCCCATGAGCTATATATTGCGAAGATAAAGGAATGAAAATTTAAAGGTAGCACTCAAGTAATTTACTTTGGAATGGCAGAAAAATACAACATAGTAGGTAGATATGGTGGACTCAAATGACATGGGTTTTGGCTCAAGGTGTTTGGATGCACGAGAAGCATTTCCTCTCAGTACAAGGTTTGGGCTAGCAAGGTTGTTTGAAGCAAACACAACTATGAACAGGTACATCAAAACTTACACAAGAACATATTGCAAGCATTATAAGACTCTACACTGTCTTCCTTGTTGTTCAAACACTTTACCAGAAAATATCTAGACTTAGAGAGACCAATCATGCAAACCAAATTTTAACAAGCTCTACGGTAGTTCTCCACTAATAGATTAAACTACATGATGCAAGAGCTTAAACATGATCTAATGAGAGCTCAAAACAATTGCCAAGTTTCAAGTTATTCCAAACCATATGAGGCATTTTCTGATTCCAACCAAATAGCAATCAACGAAGCAATTTTCAGCCTTCGCCATGAACATTAAAGCACAACTAAGAACACAAGTGTTCCATATGAAAAAGCGGAGCGTAATATCTCCAATATAAGGATGGTGGGATCCAACTTTATTCAAACCAAAACAAAAATAAAAGCAAAAGACGCTCCAAGTAAAGAACATAAGATGTGATGGAATAAAAATATAGTTTCACTAGAAGTGACCGATAAGTTGTCGATGAAGAAGGGGATGCCTTGGGCATCCCCAAGCTTAGATGCTTGAGTCTTCTTAAAATATGCAGGGATGAACCACCGGGCATCCCCAAGCTTAGACCTTTCACTCTTCTTGATCATATTGTATCATCCTCTTCTCTTGACCCTTGAAAACTTCCTCCACACCAAACTTCAAGCAAACTCATTAGAGGGTTAGTGCATAATCAAAAATTCACATATTCAGAGGTGACATAATCATTCTTAACACTTCTGGACATTGCACAAAGCTTCTGAAAGTTAATGGAACCAAGAAACTCATTCAACATAGCAAAAGCAGCAATGCGAAATAAAAGGCAGAATCTGTCAAAACAGAACAGTCCGTAAAGACGAATTTTACAGAGGCACTTAACTTGCTCAAATGGAAAAACTCAAAACTAATGAAAGTTGCGTACATATCTGAGGATCACGCACGTAAATTGGCAGATTTGTTTGATTTTTTTACAGAGTTCTACGCAAATTCGTGACAGACAGCAATTCTGTTTCGCGCAGCAATCCAAATCTAGCATCAACTTTACCATAGAGACTTTACTTGGCACAAAAACATGATAAGGAGAGGTTGCTACAGTAGTAACAACTTCCAAGACTCCACAATACAGTAGTAAAATAAAAACATGGGTTATCTCCCAAGAAGTGCTTTTCTTTAACGCCTTTCAGCTAGGCGCGGAAAGTGCAAATCAAGTAACATCAAGAGAAGAAGCATCAACATCATAATTTGTTCTAATAATAGAATCAAAAGGAACTTCATTCTCTTTCTAGGGAAGTTTTCCATACCTTTCTTGAGAGGAAATTGATACTTAATATTTCCTTCTTTCATATCAATAACAACACCAACAGTTCGAAGAAAGGGTCTTCCCAAGACAATAGGACAAGATGCATTGCATTCAATATCCAAGACAACAAAATCAACGGGGACAAGATTATTGTTAACCGTAATGCGAACATTATCAATCCTCCCCAAAGGTTTGTTTTTAGAATTATCAGCAAGATTAATATCCAAATAACAATTTTTCAATGGTGGCAAGTCAAGCATATCATAAATTTTCTTAGGCATAACAGAAATACTTGCACCAAGATCACATAAATCATTACATTCAAAATCATTGAATTTCATCTTAATGATGGGCTCCCAACCATCTTCTAACTTCCTAGGAATAGAAGCTTCAAGTTTTATTTCTCTTCCTAGCTTTAATGAGAGCATTTGTAATATGTTTTGTAAAGGCTAAATTTATAGCACTAGCATTAGGACTTCTAGCAAGTTTTTGTAAGAACTTTATAACTTCAGTAATATGACAATCATAAAAATCTAAACCATTATGTTCTACAGCAATGGAATCATTGTCCCCAATATTTTGAAAAATTTCAGCAGTTTTATCACAAACAGTTTCAGCAGTTTCAGGCAATTTTGCATGCTTTGCACTAGGAGTAGAAACATTGCCAACACCAATTATTTTACCATTGATAGTAGGAGGTGTAGCAACATGTGAAGAATCAACATTACTAGTGGTGGTAATAGTCCAAACTTTAGCTACATTATTCTCTTTAGCAAGTTTTTCTTTTCTTCTCTATCCCACCTAGCATGCAATTCAGCCAACATTCTTATATTATCATTAATTTGAACTTGGATGGCATTTGTTTTAGCAAACCTAGCATCTTTAACTTCCTCAAGCATAACTTTCAGTTTTAAAAGATCAACATCAAGAGCAATACTATCAACCTTAGAGGCAAGAACATCAATTTACCAAGCTTTTCTTCAACAGTTTTATTAAAAGCAGTTTGTGTACTAATAAATTGTTTAAGCATGACTTCAAGACCAGAGGGTACACTCTTATTATTATTGTAAGAATTACCATAAGAATTACCATAACCACTACCATTATTAGAAGGATATGGCCTATAGTTGTTGTTACCATAATTATTCCTATAAGCATTGTTGTTGAAATTATTATTCTTAATGAAATTCACATCAACATTTTCTTCTTGAGCAACCAATGAAGCTATAGGAACATTATTAGGATCAATATGAGACCTACCATTTGCAAGCATAGACATAATAGCATCAATCTTATCACCCAAAGAAGAGGTTTCTTCAACGAATTTACCTTCTTACCTTGAGGAGTTCTTTCAGTGTGCCATTCAGAGTAATTGATCATCATATCATCAAGAAGCTTCGTCGCGGCGCCCAAGGTGATGGACATAAAAGTACCTCCAGCAACTGAATCCAATAGGTTCCTTGAGGAAAAATTCAATTCTGCATAAAAGGTTTGGATGATCATCCAAGTAGTTAGTCCATGGGTAGGGCAATTCTTTACCAAAGATTTCATTCTCTCCCATGCTTGAGCAACATGTTCATTATCAAATTGCTTAAAATTCATAATGCTACTTCTCAAAGATATAATCTTAGCAGGAGGATAATATTTACCAATAAAAGCATCTTTACATTTAGTCCATGAATCAATACTATTCTTAGGCAAAGAAAGCAACCAATCTTTAGCTCTTCCTCTTAATGAGAAAGGAAACAATTTCAATTTTATAATATCACCATCTATATCCTTATACTTTTGCATTTCACAAAGTTCAACAAAATTATTAAGATGGGCAGCAGCATCATCAGTACTAACACCAGAAAATTGCTCTCTCATAACAAGATTCAGTAAAGCAGGTATAATTTCATAGAATTCTGCTGTAGTAGCAGGTGGAGCAATAGGAGTACTTATAAAATCATTATTATTTGTGCTAGTGAAATCACACAACTTAGTATTTTTAGGAGTACCCATTGTAGCAGTAATAAAGTAACTAAGCAAATAGAATAAAGTAAAGACAAGTAACTAATTTTTTTGTGTTTTTGATATTGAGCTAGTAAATAAGACAGAAAGTAAAGCAACTAATTTTTGTGTGTTTTTGATATAAAGCAAACAAGACAGTAAATAAAGTAAAGTAAAGCAAGAAAAAAACAAAGTAAAGAGATTGGATGTGGAAACTCCCCTTGCAGCGTGTCTTGATCTCCCCGGCAACGGCGCCAGAAAAAGAACTTGATAACGCGTGAAGCACACGTCCGTTGGGAACCCCAAGAGGAAGGTGTGATGCGCACAACAGCAAGTTTTCAGAAAGAAACCGAGGTTATCGAACCAGTAGGAGCCAAGAAGCACGTGAAGGTTGTTGGTGGAGGAATGTAGTGCGGCGCAACACCAGTGAAACCGGCGCCAACGTGGAACCTGCACAACACAATTCAAGATACTTTGCCCCAACGTAACGTGAGGTTGTCAATCTCACCGGCTTGCTGAAAACAAAGGATTAAGCGTATCGAGTGGAAGATGGTGTTTGTTTGCAAAGAAGTAAAGAACAATGATTGCATAGATGTATTCAGATGTAAAAGAATGGACCGGGGTCCACAGTTCACTAGTGGTGTCTCTCCAATAAGATAACTAGCATGCGGGGTGAACAAATTACAGGTGGGCAATTGACAAATAAAGATTCAATACATATCAATGATGATTACTATGAGATTTAATAAGGGCATTACGACAAAGTACATAGACCGCCATCCAGCATGCATCTACGCCTAAATAATCCACCTTCGGGTTAGCATCCGCACCCTCCGTATTAAGTTGTAAACAACAGATAATTGCATTAAGTATGGTGCGTAACGTAATCAACACAAATATCCTTAGACAAAGCATCGATGTTTTATCCCTAGTAGCAACAACACATCCACAACCTTAGAACTTTCTGTCACTGTCCCAGATTAAATGGAGGCATGAACCCACTATCGAGCATAAATACTCCCTCTTGGAGTTACAAGTATCAACTTGGCCAGAGCCTCTACTAGCAACGGAGAGCATGCAAGAACATAAACAACACATATATGATAGATTGATAATCAACTTGACATAATATTCTAGATTCATCGGATCCCACCAAACACAACATGTAGCATTACAAATAGATGATCTTGATCATGTTAGGCAGCTCACAAGATCTAAACAATGATAGCACAAGCGGAGAAGACAACCATCTAGCTACTTCTATGGACCCATAGTCCAAGGATGAACTACTCACGCATCAATCCGGAGGCGGGCATGATGATGTAGAGCCCTCCGGTGATGATTCCCCTCTACGGCAGGGTGCCGGATCTCCTGAATCCCCGAGATGGGATTGGTGGCGGCGGCGTCTCTGGAAGGTTTTTCGTATCGTAGCTCTCGGTACAGGGGGTTTCGCGACAAAGGCTTTAAGTAGGCGGAAGGGTAGGTCGGGGGCGACGCGAGGGCCCACGCCGGCGCGGCCAGGGCCAGGCCGCGCCGCCCTGTTGTGTCGGCGCCTCGTGGCCCCACCGTATCTCGGTCTTCGGAAGCTTCGTGGAAAAATAAGACCCGGCGTTGATTTCGTCCAATTCCGAGAATATTTCCTTTGTAGGATTTCTGAAACCAAAAACAGCAACTGGCACTTCGGCATCTTGTTAATAGGTTAGTGCCGGAAAATGCATAATAATGATGTAAAGTATGTATAAAACATTCAAGTATTGTCATAAAAGTAGCATGGAACATAAGAAATTATAGATACGTTTGAGACGTATCAGGGAGCCACAAGGGGCAACCCCAATAGCAAGTTTGTGAGGAAGAATAACCCATCCTATGTGCTTTGTAAGGGCACACAAGGGGATGTGTGCGCTAAATATGTAGCCCCCTGGTTATGCTTATAGGTGGTACTAAATTTGGGTACCAAAATTATTGTTACTAATGCCATTGAATCCATTACTCCACGGGTTCCTAAACAAAATACTTGATGGGCTATGCCCCCGACGATCCAAAATGGGTGTTTGATAGTGGATGCACCAATCATATGATCGGAGGCAAGGGGATGCTTGATGAGTTCATTAATGTTGTCAACTCAATGTTAAGCATCACCGTTGGGGACTATTATAAAAGGAAAGTTACTTGGGTACGACAAGGTGGTGGTCACGGAAGACTTGTATCTCGAGAACGTCATGCTTGTCGAATCACTTGGTTATAACTTTTTCTCAGATTATCATCCTGCGGATGCTGGTTATGATTCCTAGTTTTCTAAGGACTATGCGAAAGTCCTTAGGAGTGATAATCTCAAATTGGTCTTTGTTGGATATGTGGAAAACAACCTTTATGTGGTTGATCTCTCAAAAGAGAGTGCTTCTCTTCCTACATGTCTTATGGCCAAAGTTGACTAGGGTTAGCTTTGGCATCGTCGCATCTGCCACGTCAACATGAGAAATCTTAAATAACTCCTAAAGGGCGAACATATTGTTGGACTAACGGTTGTAAAATCATGGGAAAACAACATGGGAAAAGGCATCCCTTCAAGAACATCATCACCGCTTCTCGTCCATTGGAGCTCCTTTACTTGGATCTCTTTGGGCCATCAAGTTATGAGTCTCTTGGAGGAAGTGAATTCAGGCTTGTCATTATTGATGATTATTCAAGATATACATGGGTGCTCCTCCTCAAGTCCAAGGATGAAACCCATACGTACTTTATTGACTTTGCCAAGCAATCCAAACACACTTATGAAGCAGAGATCAAGAAAATTTGGACCGACAATGGTTTCGAGTTCAAGTACTGCACCATGAGCGAGTTCTTTCAATATGAATGGATCAAGCACAAGTTCTCCACACCTTATACCATTCAACGAAATGGTGTTATTGAAAGAAATAACGAGACTCTCATTGAGATGCAAAGAACAATGTTGGATGAATTGAAGTCTTCCTAAAACTTTTGGGGGGAAGCCATCTCTACCGCGGTTCATTACTCGAAACGGCTCTTCCTCCGTCCATTGCGTAACAAGACCTCATACGAGATTATCACGGGAACACACCCAATGTCATGTACTTATGCGTCTTTGGATGCAAGTGTATGGATAAGAACAAGAAGGAAAGACTTGGTAAATTCGGAACTAGATCTATAAATGGTATCTTTCTTGGTCATGCGGATAACTCTCATGCCTATAGATACTACAACAAAACTCTCGTCATGAACTAACATATGCCATGGGTAGGCTTAAGTTGGGACCGATGTGCCCCGGGGGATCCGGAGGAGGGGAGATGGAAGAACACATACACGCGGCACAAGGTTTGCCCAGGTTCAGGGCCCTCGTGAGGAGGTAAAACCCCCACTCCTGCTTGTCTGAGCTGTATAGATGATCGAGGTGGAAACCCCACTACAATGGTGCTCCTCGAGTTGTGTAGCGAGAGGTAGAAGATGAGCTCTTAGCGCTATGGGGGAGAATGAGAGAAATGTGGGATCGTCTCGTGCAAGGGAGCCATGCCTCTCCTTATACAGTGGGGAGGCAGGTTACAAGGGTGAAACCCTAGCATGGGGAAAAGCCACACTTTGTGGATCTCAGTCTATACCTACTTCCTGACATGAAGCTTCCATCTTGTCGCAAGTATGCTAGTTGGACGTGACTTGGCCTTCTGCCACCATGTCGCTGACTATTGTACCTCTCGTCAGCGGCATGGTCAGCCCTGCCCTTGGAATGTAGCGACTGTCTTCGTCATGATGATATTCTCCTAAACCTCTCTAGTGATTGTAGCAACATGACCTGAGTGTGGACTTTGGGGGCATGCACATGACCGTTTGGCCTGTGCCGGACCATCCTGGTTCCACCAAAGTACGTCGGATCTTCATCCTTCGAATTTCTTGACATGATCTGAAGTACCTTGACCTTACGGGCTTAAAGTATGCTGGTACCTCCATTTCGTCATGGCTATGCCGGTATTCCAGAATACCCAAGCCGGTTGACCTTTAATCCGGTCAACATCATATTAAGTGACGAATCCTGTCATCCGGCTTACCCGTGTAAGCCGGTAGTTAGACACATAATCTGGCCACTTAGCCATACTCTTGACCTACCGGGGGTCATCCCCCCGACAAAAACCAATGGTAATGTTGAAGTATATTGTGATGTGGAGTTCTTCGAGAATGATGGATCCCAACAGGAGAAAGTTGTTCCAAGTGATGTAGTTGATGGAGATTATTCTCAAGTCATCAAGGTATGGGCATTGGGTATCTTGCTCATAGAGACCCATGAAATTGTTGACCAAACAAATGATGGAGAAGACTCGAGCTCAACTCAAGTGGAGCCTAGCTCTACCCAAGTTGAACCATCAAGTGCGTCGTAAGAGGAGTCAATCACTCAAGAGGAGCCACATACCGAAGAGCAAGCACCAAACCCTCAACCACGAGAAAGATCAAGAATGAGAACAAGAATTTTGTACACCTCAAAACCAAACTCAAGTTATTGTTAATGATCAAGATCTACCAAGAGATGAATTTTAAGACCACAAACCACTTTAAACTTACGTTTACAGTTTTGATTTTACTGAGTCAGCTAAAGTTGCTCTAATCATATGAGAATATTTTTCTATGAGTTGTAATTGGTGCGCAGAAATTTGCGGCTATTTTTGTACGTAACGTAGTCTCTATGCACTAATTGCCTTCGCTTGTTGTGATTTTTTGAGATGTTTTTTTAAAGAATTATCAAGGTTTGTAGATGACTAATCATGCTTGCCACACGATTTTTTTGAGAGGTTTGTTGGTTGTGGTTACTATCAAGCATACCACTCGATTAGCCTCTGTGCGTTGATATTACAGGTTTCCCTACGCAAGTGAAGTGTTCAGTTTCTTTCTCAATAGTGGTATACTGGCATCTGGAAATGAGCCCAACGATGAGTCTTAGAATGGGGCTATGACAGAAATGGGGAGATCCATTAAACCGGCCCGTTGCCAACCCATTTACGGACACGCAGTTCTAGCAGATCCCCTAACAAAACGCAGTTGCAGATGCAGTAAAAGTCGCTGTGTGTCACCGTGATTAACCGGCCTCATCCATTTCTGTTATAAAACCTCCTCCCCCTCCCAGTAGTAGCTTCGATCTCCCTTCACTTTTTCCCAGAACCACCACCAACTCCCTCCCCAAGCCACAGCCACAACCAAAACCCCAAACCCCACCCCACCCCACCCCAGCGCGCCGGCGCCACCGCGGCCGCCACCGCCGGCCGCGATGAGGAGGGGAAAGCCGAAGAAGGAGAAGGAGAAGGCACCCCTCGGTCTCACCCTGGACAAGGTCGCGACACTCTCACCCCACCGCTGCAGGTGGCCTGGCTGGTGCTGGGACGACGCCGACCTGGAAGACGGCGACGTCGGCCTGGTCCGCATCGACCCCTGGACAGGCCGCAGCCTCGCCGCCGTCGAGACCACCTTCTCCCAGCGCGACTACGTCACCGCCGCGTGGCTGAGCGAGACCGCCTCCCTCCTCCGCGGCCACCGCCTCCGCGACCCCCTCGTCGTCGGCCTCGTCGCGCTCCGCGGCCGCCCGCCCAGCGAGTCCTACTGGAACCGCAAAGGCCACCCGCAGCACCGCGGCAACCCCATCCGCTGCATCGCGCTCTGCGTCGGCGGATCCCACGCGCTCGTCTACCAGCCCGAGTGCCGCTACCTCGACCACACCGGCGGCCTGCTCCCCTTCAGGGACGACAACAGGATGAAGCGCCTCCGCGAGTTCCTGGCCGACAAGCGCGTCGTCGTGGCCTGCGTCGGCGCGGCGAAGGTGGCGAAGAAGCTGGCGGAGGAGTGGGGGCTGCACGTGGCGCGGCCAAGGGAGCTGACGGATCTGTTCGCGCACGCCTACGGGAAGGGGGCCGGCGTGGAGCCAGAGGTGCTTCCGGGGAAGCCGCCGAAGCCGCCGGAGTGGCGCTACTCCTGGATGAGCGTCGAGGGGGCCAGGAGGGCGCGGGCGCATGCCGAGGTGGAGCAGCAGCTGTACGAGGAGAAGAGCAAGCCGGGCAGGTGGATCCCCAAGGTGATCGAGGTGCTCAGCATGGAGTACATGGCGAAGGTAGCGCTGGGCAAGGACATGCGGCTCGCGCCGTGGCCCGCGAAGCTGGCCGACTTGGACTGGGGCCGCCTCGACCAGCTGGAGAACGAGCACTGTATGTACGCCACGCGCGACGCCTACCTCTGCTTCGACATCGCCGCCCACTGCCTCCGGAAGATCGGCGAGCCCGTTGCCTGAGATCGTACGTTCCAAGCCGCAACCTGCAATTACGTGCCGTCCCTCTCGCGTTCGACATGCCGGTAACTCGATGATCTACATACATCTCGCCTAGCTACTCGTTGGCACGATCTGAACTTGCCGACAACTCTTTGGTTTCAATGCATGGGTTGAATCCGTGTGCCGATTGAGATGCTATACATTCAGTTGCTCTTGTAGTATTCCATTAGACAATTAGTAGTACTGTTTCTTCTTCTTCTTTGGCCGGAATGGTACATTGGTAGACCTGTCATGGAATGCTGTTGGTAATACTTGATTGAAATGGATCGAGATGCAGTTTGATCTGATATGTGGCTAGTCTTCGTTTTGATATATGGCTGTCTCTGTTGCAAATATATGGAGTCATGTTTGCATAGTCTCACTTGCATTGGTCATATCCTCTGATTCAAGCATGTATCCATGCAGGAGGGCTAGCTCCCTGATCCATTTCCTTTTACTGTTAATCAACCTGTTTGTGTCCATGTATGATAAGTAACATTTGATCCGTGATTTCTTCAGGATTATCATGAAATGAAAGGAGACATGAATTTGCCACTCCTGAGTCCTGATCAATACCAATTTTAGTTTAACTCAGTGAGATTGTGCTGTTAGTACCATTAGCATTAAGTACTAGATTTGGTAGGCGATGTACATGCATAGTCTTTCTTGAATCCTTGTTCCATATGATCAGATATTCAGATTAATGAATGGTATCTATTATCAAGTGCTCATGTGTCAAGTACCAGATTTGGTAGGCAATGTACATGCATAGTCTTCCTTGTATCTTTTTTTCTGGTTAGCTACTTGTTGGCACGATCTGAACTTGGCGAAAACTGTTTGGTTCAATGCTTGGGTTGAATCCGTGTGCCGGTTGATGCTATACATTCAGTTGCTCTTGTAGTATTCCAGTAGACAATTAGTGGTACTGTTTTCTCTTCTTATGGCCGGTATGGTACATTGGTACACCTGTCATGGAATGCTGTTGGTGATACTTGATTCAAATGGATCGAGATGCAGTTTCATCTGAGATGTGGTTAGTCTTCGCTTTGATATACGGCTGTCTCTGTTGAAAACATATGGAGTCATGTTTGCCTAGTATCACTTGCGTTGGTCATATCCTCTGATTCAACCATGTACCCATGAAGGAGGGCTAGCTCCCTGATCCATTTCCTTTTACTATCAACCTGTGTGGAACAGAGAGCTCTACTGAGTTAATTTTAGTGATTGTGTCCATCTATGGTCACATTTGATCTGTGATTGCGTCAGGATCATCATGAAAGGAGACATGCATTTGCCACTCTTGAGTCCTGATCAATACCAATTTTTGTTTAACTCAGTTGGGATTGTGCTTTTAGTACTGATACCATTAGCATTAAGTAATTTTGTAGGCAATGCACATGCATAGGCTTCCTCGAATCCTTGTTCCATATGATCAGATAGATTAATGAATGGTATCAACTATGTGTTACCTAGATGTGCTGTTGCAATATGTAGCAGCATTGTCTTTCTGTGTGTAGCTTCTCTGTCGTGCTTGTCGGAAGTATCGGCATGCAGCTAATTAAGTTTATGATATACTATATTTAGTTGCTGTTCTGAACCTACGTTGGGACACCTGGTACCTGGAATTGTGCTACTACTAGTTGATGGATGCATGTAGTGGTTCTGTCTAATTTCTTGTTATGATGCATGTCATGATGCCATACTTTGAAGTATTGTTGGGAAAGTGTATTTAAAAGTGTGATCGGGTGCAGTTGTGCAATGCAGAACTCGGTTGAATATGGGTTAAAGTACGACGGGCATTTTTTTTTTCTTCTTCTTATGGCCGGTATGGTACATTAGTACACCAGTGATGGGATGCAGTTGGTGATACTTGATTGAAATGGATCCAGATGCAGTTTGATCTGATATGTGGCTAGTCTCTGTTGCAGATATATGGAGTGTTGTTCCCTAGTTTCACTTGCATTGGTCATATCCTCTGATTCAAGCATGTACTCATGTAGAGCTAGCTCCCTGATCCATTTCCTTTTACTGTTAATCAACCTGTGTGTAACAGAGAGTTCCACCGAGCTAGTTTTATTGACTGTGTCCATACTGAGTTAGTTTTATTGATTGTGTCCATCTATGATCACATTTGGTCCGTGATTTCTTCAGGATTATCATGAAAGGAGGCATGCATTTGCCACTCCTGAGTCCTGATCAATACCAATTTTAATTTTGCTTGTGGGATAGTGCTTTTATTATTGATACCATTACCATTAAGTAGGAGTACTAGATTTGTTAGGCAATGTCCATGCATAGTCTTCCTTGTTCCATATGATCAGATATTCTCTGTTGTGCTTGTTGTAAGGCTTGGCACGAAGCAAATTAAGTCTATGAATGCTATATTTATCTGGTTTCTGAACGTACAATGGGGCACCTGGAATTGTGCTACTACTAATTGATGGATGCACGTGGTGGTTCTGTCTAATATCCTGTTCTGATGCCATGATCTGAAATATTGTTGAGGAAATGTATTTAAAAGTGTGATCTCTGATCTGATGGCGGAATGCAAAACGCTGAGTGAATATGGATTAAAGTACGTCGGGCATTTTGCTGACGGCTGTTAGATCCTGGTAGACATGACCTGAACTTGGCCACACCTGCTTGGGGTTCAGCTTGTTCTGTGCTGATACCGCGTTGATGTTCTGTGTAGTAGCAGTAGTGTGAAGGTTTGCTGTTGGTGATTCTTAGCTGTTTAGTTTATCTGTATTCCATTCCGTAGTATGGCGTGTTTGGATTTGCTCAGCAATTTCCTCAATTTTTTTGGAAGATGCGGGTTGGCTCAGTTTTTATCATCCAGTTGAGGGTTTACACTTGACACACTTTACTTAATTGATCCAATAAATTCTTGCTAGTGACAAACGACCAAAGGGTGAACTGGAAGTAGAATCAAGAGACCTGAGATATTTTTGGAGGACACTGGCTGGTGAGTGGTGAGTTAGCAACAACGACGAATGTGTTAGTCTGTGGTCGCATTCAATAACTGGCTTCAGGTGAACTGCAGGAACACAGCCAACAGAAAGTATACCCATTTCTCGGTCAAAGCGATTTATGCCCAAGAAAGATACCCAGCCAAGCACGTACTTACATTAAGGCTTTGAGCTCTGCTGACTAACTATTCCTGTTTGAAGCCTGTGACAGTCAAATGATTACAAGTACAGGAATAACGAAGAACAGTAGATTCTTTTGTAATCTTCGAATTCTAGCAGGGTTCAAGAGATAGTATTAGTTTTGTAAACTTGAAAAAGACTCTTTCAGGGTCATACTGGAGACAGCTTTTGTTCTTAGGAACGTTTGGAACGTTGGATTACCAGTTTAATTTAAACGTTGGATTACATGCTCTTTGTTATGTCACTGGTTATTAGAGGATAATACTATTGAAATAGTAGCACACACTAAATAAAGATTAAGGAACAAAGTGTGGGAACTACATTTGACTGCATTCTGCTACTTGTGGTCTTGTGGAATTTTGTCCTAAAAGGAGGCATCGCCAAAGGGAGAAGATAACCAAATTCTCTCCCAGATAAACATCAAGCGCATCAAATAATTCTTAATTGTATTGGACTCAAGAACTCTGGTTCCTAGCTATGTAAGCCGAGAAACAAACCGGCCAAGTAGGCAATAAGCCAAAGGTAGACGAGGACAACTGAGAATAAGAACAGCGCAATGACAGATAAGGTAAGCAGGTACCAAACTATGCTTGCAAAAATTTACCTTAAAATTTCAATATTATAAGGTGTATAGAATTCTATGATGATAACAACAGGATCTGACAGTCATTTGATATGCATTTAGATCGTTCTAACGGGTCCTCTGTTCACAGACCAAACTATGCTAGCACATCAAACCTAGTTGGGGGTGTCGTACAGCTTGCTGAAAACATGCAGCACGGCAACAACAGCAATAAACCCAATGCTCATGATCAGAACAGCGTTTGGGGACATCTTGCGACCAGCAGGCAGCAGTCTCATGGGTGTAGAACTGAAGCATTGTAGTGGCACCACCAACACCTCCAGCAACAGCAAGTACCAAAACCATGAAAAGCTACCATGTGTGCTCTTATGCCACACCATACAGTAGCACTTACCAATGTTCATATCGAGATTCTATGATGTACTGTAGTAAGTTAAAGATAATTTGATCATTGCCAGAGCTAAAAAAAATTTGATGAACTTGCCAGAGCTAAAATGACAGCGACCAATAAACTTGTAATCAAAAGAATTGTGCTGAGGGGCAAGGACCTCGGATACAAATAAATCAGATGGAGTAAAAAAAGAAATAGTGTGTGCTTCATAACACAATAAAATCCAAGACTTTCTACTCTCTGCAGTCAGCCAATCACAGGTATAGCTTTTGAGGAGGAATCCAAACAACCAGCAGCTATCAGTTTTCCTAACATCCCGGAAGCATATACAAGTTCACTGATGCCCAAAATCCAATTCCTTCTCCATTACTTACAGACAACGCATAGTGCAGTCAAACTAGGCTATCAGCTGTCCACATACATACATTCATTACACCAGTTTATCAATGAATATCTGGAAATGGCTAGCGGTGATCGTCTCAAGAAATCCACAGGTCAGGTTATTTCTTCTCCCATTGTACAGTGAGCTATTCATTTGAGTCATCTGTTTTTACCAACAGAATATGCATGTACTATCCATGAATGGTACAACAAACAAAGAATAAATCTCTGCGATGAAGATTGGTGATTCATTTACATAATGGACTCAACGCTATGCCAACTAGGATCAAAACATGCCAAAGCACAAACACACAGAAGCATACGTGCAGCATTTTCTATGTGTATCATCGAAGTACAACACTGCTGCAAGAAACAAACCAGCCAAGTAGGTAACAAGCAAGGTCGACAAGGAAAGCGGAAAAGAAGCACAGCGCAATGACAGACTTAATAACAGGTAGATCAACCGCAAGCAGTTGACCCAACTATACTTGCAAGGATTAACCATAACATCTCAGCATTATAAGGTGTATATAAAATTCTATGACCATAACAAAATATTTTCAGGAGCTGACAGTCATTCGCTATGCATTTAGATCACTCTACGGGTTCCTCTGTTCACAGACTCTCGCTTGCACATGGAACCTAGTTGGGGGTGCGGTACAGCTTGCCGAAAACATGCAGCACGGCAACGACAGCAATAAACCCAATGCTCATGATCAGAACGGCGTTCGGGGACATCTTGCGCCCAGCAGTCTCATCGGTGTAGAACTGAAGCATCGTACTGGCGCCACCACCACCTCCAGCAGCACCACCTGCACCACCTGCGGGACGACGCCTGCGCAGGCTTGCAGCAGCTGCCGCGCTCCCTCTCGCGGGTGCATCACCATTGGCCACCATCTTGTTTTATCTCCCTGCATGGAAGTAGGAGTTCAGATCAGAAGAAGGCTTGTAGCACTAGTATCATAGACCAAAACATACATAATGATCGATCAAATGGCATGAAAGCAAAAGGCAGGGTCCCAAAAGTTTTACAAGTAAAGCTTTCACAGTTACACACATCTCATTGCAAAACCATGAACAGCTACCATTTGTGCTCTGCTTATGCCACACCATACAGCAACAGTTTTATGAATTGTAGTAAGTTAAAGATAAATTCATCATTGCCAGAGCTAAATTTGACAGCCATCCACAAACTTGTAATAAAAAAGAACTGCGCCGAGGGGCATGGCCTTACAGCCCCTGCCCTGCTACGCTGCCTAAGTGAAACTGTAGAAAAAAATCCCCACCAAGACGAATGCGCAGAACAAAATCTTACACGCACAGATTAACAGATAAGATGTTACACAGGCAGATCATAAGGGCATGATGAGTTCAATCAAAAGGCGGTTAAGTAAAGACCTAATTCTATAAAGACGGGACGCGAGATTCACGACGGAGATTTCTCCCAACAGATCAACCCAACGCAGAATCTAGGGACGAACACGCGATCGTCCATGCAAAGACGGACGGAATCGACGCCAGAATTCCACAACGGAACCATGCGGCCACCAGAGATCAAACATCCTATAACGCATCCAGACGGCGCCAGATCTGAATCCTAAACGACACGGACATGAATTCAGCCTAGGCAATCTAACGGAAAACAGAATCGGAGCATCCGTTCGCTCTGGACAAACAAGGCGTGCGATCCAGAACGGGGAAACGATGAGATACGGAGGAGGAAGAGGATTTTGCGCGTACCTGAAGAATTCGCCCTCGCAGATCCTGCTCTCGTCTGGAACCAGGTGCCGTAAATCCGAGTTCGGAATGCCTACTCCCGTGCCCTGCGTGGCCCCGGTATGTATGCCCTCCGCTCTGTTCGGTGCGTGACGTGGTCCGCGCGATCTGATTGGTCCGTGCACGTCCCGGCCCGCCCGATATAAGGTATTAAGAAGAAAAAAAATGGTATACAAAGACAGGCGTTTTTTTAAAAAAGGTATATAAAGACAAGGTGTTAACTGAAAAGATTGATTCCGTGACGTGGAAAGACGAAGGTTCCGTGTCATCGTTGGTGCCGTGGCACGTCTGACGTGGTTAAGGTAATCTCTTTTTGTTTTTTTGGTATTTGACACTCCACGTCCACGAGCGCCGCGACGCATGGGGTTGTGGGCCAGGCCCAACAGCCTTCTTCCTCCAGTATACCTTCTTCTTCCCTACATCGTTGTTGGCCTAACCACCTGTTGCTACCACCCGCCATAGGTGGTGCTCCCACTCCACTTAGCCACTCGTCTTGCCCGAGCCGATGTCGCACTAACCTTTCTCTAACCTCCCCTATCTTCGGCATTGGACATTCCCGCATCTAAACCCTGAGTCCTCGCCGGTAGCGACCCCAAGCTCCATGTAGCCCATTAGTGGCGCCATCGTATTTTTCCGATATATGCATCTTCTCAGCCCAGCTCCGATCAGCCTCCTTCTTCACCTCAGGTCTCCTTCCTTTATAACATGACATGCCCATGCTCTCTATAGGGTACCCATTGTGGTGCTCTCTAAAGGTGGAGGCATGTATGGCGAATTGGTCGGCACGGACCACACCCCAGGCGGGGAGTTGGCCCGGTCTAGCGCTCCTTTTTCTTTACCTTATTTGTCTTTCTTTCCTTTTTCTTTTTTGATGTTGTTTTTTCTTTCCTTTTTCGCACTTTTTAAAGCGGAACATTATTTGAATTTGATACATTTTTCAAATTTTAATATTTTCAAATTTGAACATTATTTAAAATCTAAAATATTACTTCTTCCGATTCATATTACTTGACACCAATATAGATGCATCTAGACATATTTTAGTTACATCCATTTTAGTGGCAAGTAATATAGATCGGAGGGAGTACCAAAAACACTTTATTTATTTTTTCTCAAATGTGAAATATTTTCAAATTTGAACATTTTTTACTTTGAATGTTTTTCAAAATTTGAACACTTTGAATGTAAATAGTTTTAATATTGAACTTTTCAAAATCTTCATTTTTTCAAATTGGAATATTTTAAGAATTTGAGCATTTTTAAAACTTAACATGTTTTAAGTCTTAAGATTTTTCGATTCTGAAAAAGCTAAAAAAAACAGAAACAAGAAACGAACCAAAAAAACCTGAAATGTGCTAACAGGCGAGTATAATCAGTTATAAGCTCAAACAGGAACAAAACATCAGAACCATAGCCGCCGCCTCCAGAGAAAACTCTAGCCTCCCCGACTTCAGCCTCCTCCAAAGATCGGTTCCCCCTCCTCCGGCCGGCCTCGCTTGCATCGGGAGGAGTGTGGAACCCGATATATGCGTGGAGTTTTGAATAAAACTAGTCTTTTTAGTAGTCTATGTTAGGATTTTCGTAGCCGTTTTATTGTTGGTTTTCTCTAAATGGAGATGATATCGTCTGCAATAAGTGATCTTCGGCCTTCGTTTAACGACGAGACCTTCCCGACGTCAATGGTGGTGTTGAAAGATTACAATTATCTAGGTATGGATGTTCAGATCTTGCTTCGACATATCGATTTTGGATCTTTTCTCATGGTTGCGCGAGGAGGATTATTCTCGCAGTTTTTGTCCCGGTTGCTACGTCCTCGACAATGTTGATTCGTACTCTCGGCTCTCTATCTACGTCGACAAAGCTGATCGGTTGTTATTCCCTGATATACTGGTGTTGGTACTCTTATCGATGTTGATTGACTAATTTAATGGTTCCGCGCGAGCACACAGCCTTGCGGCTCAAATTAAAATTATAAGAGAAAATACAGGTCTATGGTATGTTATCTATATTTGGCTGCCTTCAGAAAAGTACAAGATTATGTCTTAGAAGTAGAAATAATTTAAAGACCTCGAAAATTTGCTAGTATCTTTTAAATTTTATTTTTTTTAATCGTTGGAGATGTTCTATTTGATTAGGCACCTGAATAAGACCCTCGGACCGTGAAGCTTATCCCAGTGATGTTTTTTATTTGCATTCACGCCTTTTAGAAAGAGTCACGAAATTAAATTCTCTTTTAGGCGAAGGAAGTATGACAGCTCGTATATCTCTACCATGTACTATTTGTTATTATGAATGAATAATTGAATATATGTGGTATTTATTGTCAAAAAAGACGGGGTGTGCGGCACTTCGTGTGCGCCGACCTGGTCTGTATGTGTATGTGCATTACTTAGGATGATGGGCCCGGTATTCGGTCCATGAATACCGGAGGCCTACAGAGGCAGCCCAGCCCAGGCAACCAAAGTGACATGCTGCCGTACTAGTATTCTGTTCACAGCCTAGTCAGCATCGGTGTCTCCAACGGGGAGGAGCCTCCCCTCCTTCGCTCTAAAATTGACCAACGACGACGAAACCAAAGGTGGAAGACCACATTCTCCCTCATTTCATTTGGACCCGGAGAGAATCGATTTCCAGACATTTCTGACCGGGGAAAAGGGGATTTCTGGCCGGAGCAGCAGGATCAGCGCGCTGATCCCTCCACCTAGGAGTTTGGGGATTTCCAGGCTGAGGGAGACTTGGCGGGAGGAGGGATCATGGATCAGATAATGGGGAAGGTGGGCGGGCTCTGGTTCAGCCAGAACGCCGGCAAGGAGATGAACAACGTCGGCGAAGACCTCAATGTGAGCCCCCACTTGCTCCTGTTTTTCTCAATTTCTGTCAAGTCCCTAGATTCGGAACCGCTTCTGCTTCCGCATGTGATCGGATTCCCTGCCCGATAGATTGATAGCCGATCGGCCGATTTTATGTTGTCCATCCATTCTAAACCTGCATGCATCATGGTGTCTTGTTCGTTCCCAATGGCCAAGCTCTGGCTCATTGGATTTGTTCTGAAGGATTGTTCTTGAGGTCTGTCCGGTGGAACTAATGCCAAGCTGTCCTGCAGCTACCTTGTGCTGTTGTGCATTGCTATTGTCGAAGGTGACGGTATCTAGCAAGATGACGTGGATCATATAGATGATTACTTGCGAGTTCTACAAGGCGGTCATGCCTACCGGTGTTGTATTATCTGAAACTGCAGAGCGCGCCTTTGTACTGGTGGGTAGATTCAGTGAACTGTGTACGTAAGTAAGTGGATGATTAATTGCAGAAAGCACGATTGATTCAGTGAACTGTGTGCAAGATGGATATTTACACAACAAATTTTATGCACCGTTAGTAAATTTAGTTGTCCGGTGATATGTGCCACCAATTCTGAGCTTGAGACTGTAGACAAGGTAATCGAAACAAGTGAACACATGGGTTGGAGAGTTTACAACTTTCCAGTGGTAGCTGCAACAAGAGAGAGATATAGTAGCACGTTGGGTGAGGTTGTGCCATAGTTAGAAATGAAACCAGAATCAGAGTGCAACATTATTCACAATGAAGGAAGACTGGTGGGTTGTCTGCATTTTGTAAATGGGGTTCTCTGTGTTTTTCCATGGATTCTGCTTGTTATAGCATTTTATTGTGTTGTTTTGACATTTCTTGTTATGGATGTATTTGTGCGAAACAGTGTGGCATAATATATACGCTGTATTATGCATAGAATGCTGTGGCAGTTGTGCAAACCATGCTTCTATAATGCCAGCAACAGGAATTCCTTTTTCTTGTGTGCTGAGTCTGTCGATCTTGTACTGTTTTGACTCAAGGCAATCTCAAGCAGCATTGGAGATGGAGCCAAATGGATGGTCAACAAAATCAAAGGTATGGTAGTCAAGGGCTAGCTTTGCTGATTTCAGTAGAAAAACTACAAAATGGTGCTTTGTTTTCCTAATGAAAAGGAAGGACTTGTTTTTGGTTAGCTATGATGTTCTTCGTAAACACATTTTACAATTTAGATAGACGTGGGACACAAATGTTCTACTACTAGAAATGGCTGTTTCCCACTCTCCAGTGGTAATTATGAATAAATTCCATCTTTCTAACTTATTGGACTAACACCAAAATACCTTGACAACTTAAGGGAAAGGAAATTGCATTCTTTTGCTTCATCGCTGTACCCATCTGATCAGACCACTTTGTTTCAGGGAAGATGCAGAAACCATTGCCTGAATTCCTCAAGGAATATGACCTCCCGATGGGCCTCTTCCCGCAGGACGCGACCAACTACGAGTTCGACGAGGAGACGAAGAAGCTCACGGTGCACATCGCGTCGGCGTGCGAGGTCGGGTACAAGGACTCGTCGGTGCTTCGGTTCTTCACGTGTGTGACTGGCCACCTCGACAAGGGGAAGCTGTCGGAGGTGGAGGGAATGAAGACCAAGATCCTGATTTGGACCAAGGTGACGGCCGTCAGGACGGAGGACGCCAAGGTGCACTTCTCCGCCGGCCTGAACAAGACCCGGAATCGCGACGCCTACGAGGTTGTCAGGGATGGTGTTACCATAGACAAGTTCTAGGTCGTATGGTTGCTTTTCGATTTGGTGTGCTACCAGCGGTTGCTCCTCTCTCGCCATACCAAAAACATGTCTGTATGTACACCAGCGATGATGTTCTTTGTGTTGTGAACAATGAGGTGTAAATGTCTGTCTTGTCTGTTAAAAAACAGTTTTCCTTAGCAATCATGGATTTCGGGCAACAACTGCGGCAACGACGTCCGGCGGTGAGTGGTGACCAAGTACAGTCAAGTATATTTAGAAAAAGAGATGCCAAAGTGTTGTCTTTTTTGACAGATTAAGAAGGTCGTTAATGAATAGAAATAGCACGGAAATTGATACAAACAAGATCAAGCTAAGGTTAACCTGCTCCATTGAACTTATTGGGGTGGGGACGGTCGCGTGATGGTGAAGAAGTCCTACAAAACCAACATCAGTGATCATCGCCCACACAACTGTGGGCAACAATCCCAATGTCCCCACCCAACCTCTACCTACTCTATCGCGCCCTGTGTAGTCTAGCGACACCACCTTCTGGGTCCACCACCCTAACATGCCACAACTCACTTCAAAATGCAATGCCCCACAACTCGATTACCTATAATCAAAGGGAAATTTCCCAGCATACCAAGGTTGCTGCCTTAACATACAATCAAATTGTTGCCACTGGAACACATTGACTAAGCCCACAACCCTTTCTTCGTCGAAACTCTTTCCCTCCCTAGATTATTTTTTGAGCATGTCCACCCAGTGGCGGACGCAGGAAAGAATTGAAGGGGGGGCACACCTCAAAAAAAAAATTTTTGCGCACCCCCAAATTATGAAAAACCTTTGCATAATGAAGTAATGAACAATATACAAGACAAATTCATTGCATTGGAGTTCAATACATATATCAAATGTGCATGATTACAATACAAATAGTTCAAAATATTACAAGGGTCTTACATGGTAGAATATACTATATAGCATAATTAGAAACTTACATCATTTCTTCAATCTACGGTTTCGCATTGCCATGAAAGTTTCAACAATGGTATCATCACTTACATGAATGAACACCCCTCGCTCGATAAATGTCACTAAGCAATGATTCAAGAGGCTATCACCCATACTATTTCTCAACTTGTTTTTTACTAGACTCATTGCGGAAAATACTCTTTCAACATTCGCCGTCGCCACCGGTAGAAGCAATATCAATTTGAGAAGCATGTAAACTAAATCATAAACAACATGCTTTTTTGTTTCAACAAGCTTAATAGAGAGCTCACCAAGATGATTGACACATTTGAATCTATCATCTTTTCTCATGTCATCAATAAAGATCTCAAGTTGGGGTTCAAGTCGTAACAAATCCATGCTTGATATGTCATTGGGGTAGAATTGAGCAAGTCTCATTACCTTTTGTGCATCATAAGAAGCAAATGAATTCACGGGATTCAAAGCCGCCATACAAATAAGCAACTCCATGTTAACCTCATCAAATGATATTGAACAAATAAGAAACATGATCAAAGAACCACACACATGCTTCATTATCCTTTGCCACGGCAATAAGAACCAATTGAAGTTGATGTGCAAAGCAATGTATGTAATAAGAAGAAGGTGACTCTTTCATGATCAATGTTTTTAACCCCTTAATCTCACCCTTCATGTTGCTAGCCCCATCATATCCTTGTCCACGAATTTGAGTGGGAGACAAATGATGATCTTTTAGCAAAGATATAATTGCAACCTTGAGAGACAATGAAGTAGTATCGGAAACATGAACTACTCCAAGGAACCTCTCACATATTCTTCCCAATTTATCCACATAACGCAAACAAAGAGCAAGTTGTTCTTTGTGAGACATATCACTAGACTCGTCGGCTAGAATTGCATAGTGGTCACCATCAAGATCTTCAATGATTAGTCTAGTAGTTTCTATGGCACAACATTCAATAATGTCATGTTGTATCCTTGGACTATTCAAGATGCAATTTCCGGGAGCATTCTTCAAAACAACCTTATTGACTTCCTCATTACCTTCCGCAAGCCACTTTAGAAGTTCAAGAAAATTTCCCCGGTTGGTTGATTCTTCACTCTCATCATGTCCACGGAATGCCAATCCTTGTTTCAAAAGAAATCTCAAGCATCTAAGAGAGTAAGTTAGCCTAGTCTTGTAAAGAAGTACATCCTTCTTAGACACCTTCATAAGAACATTATCAATCTTGGTGTTGGGTGCAACAAATAAGTTGTACTTCTCTTGAGCTTGGTTGTGAATGCTAGTAACACCACCCACATGCTTCTTAAATGATTCGGGTCTTTTCCAATTTCTAAAACCATCTTTAACAAAGGCATCTCCTCCGGGACCTCCATTGGCTCTCTCTTTGAACAAGAAACACACAAAGCAAAATGCCGCATCCTTTCCGATACTATATTCTAGCCAATTGTAGTGATGAAACCAAACACAACTAAAGTGTCGATTTTTGCCATTCTTTTTTGTTGGCGGGAAAGCATGCTCATATGGTCGGCATGGACCTTTTAGGATATATCCTCTCCGAACATCATCTTGAATATTAACATCATAACTTGAAATAGGAATCCTATCCCCCGGATCATGTGGACAAAAGTGAGCATCATATGACCTTGCATTTGGTTGTTGGGGTGAGGGTGGGTGTGGTGTTGTATCTTCAATGTCAATCTCACTCTCAACATCGGATTCGACTTCTTCATCGTGAACAATATAAGATTGGACCGGAGATGCAATCTTCTTTGATGCTTGTTTCTGAAAAAGTAGCGCAATTTTGCTATCCCTCTTCATTTCTACACAATTGAAACAGACATTCAAACATTAGCAATTTGGCAATTTTATTTGTTACACACAGTGACACAAAATCATGTATTCATTTGCAATTTACCAAACGTCCAAACTCTAAACAGAGAGAATAAGTGGATAAGTAACACAGGCAGAGAGAGCGGAGAGCTTGCTCATTTAGTCGTCGCTCAAGCAGAGCAGGAGAGGGAAGGCGGCGGGAGCGGCGGCGCCGGGCGGTGAGCGCCGGCGGCGGAGTCGAGCGAGGCGCACGTCAGCGCAATCTTTGCGGCACTCGCCTGGGGAATAGCGGTTGCTGCCTTAACATACAATCAAATTGTTGCCACTGGAACACATTGACTAAGCCCACAACCCTTTCTTCGTCGAAACTCTTTCCCTCCCTAGATTATTTTTTGAGCATGTCCACCCCCCTCCCCCTCCGCCCCTAAAAAAACTATCGCTTCCGGTAAACACCACCATACAACGGACCGACGCAACAACTCAAGTCACGAAGACCTCGATGTGCTTGTTAGGACAATATCCGTGCACACCGTGTAGAATATGTCTTTCCTAGCCCCAACAACAACCCTTGCGGCCGCTAACGCCGACCTGGGGCCGATGCTCTAACCACCGCTGATGCAAATAAAAAAAAGTAAACACAATTTTGTGAGCTGAAAATAAAAGTAGTTGTAGGGGAAAAATAAATAAACATTTTTTTAGTGGAAGAAATAAAGAGGCGCTTCCCCGGCCCAAACAGGCCCAAATATATGAGCTACACATGGGGCTTTGGTTCACGAAGCGAGCGAGAGTCTCGTATTGTCTTCTTCTAAAAAAATATCCGGGCTTCTCTTCTCCTCCCCGCCGACGAGCACCAATGTCCATCCCCGGGAACGGCCACCTCCCGGCCTCCACCGGCCTCCCGGACCACGCCTCCGCCTCAGACTCCGAGGCTGAGGTCGACGCCGACTACCTCCCCATCTCCGGCGCCGCATCGGACACCGACACGGACACCGAGCCCGACCCCGACGACCTTGCATCTCACCAACGCCTCGACGCGATCGACAACGGCATCTCCGCGCTGGATCTCGCATCCGACGAAGAAGAGAGCGACGAGGAAGACAAGACCGTGACGGAGGCCGCGGCCCGGGCTTCCTCGGAGGACGAGCGCCGGCGACGCGCCCAGCTGCCCGCGGGCGCCGCGGCTCGGATCGTGGACGCGATGCGCGGCGTGGCGTTCCCCGGCGCGCCGCCGCCGTGGGCCGGCAGCGTCCCCGACGAGCAGTGGCTCGACCACCTCCGCTCCCTCCGTGGTGGTGGTTCCAACTAAACAGGGCAGATGGATTCTCTCTTCTCTCCCCCGCAAGTCTCTCTGAACTTGTGATCTCGCTTGTACGGATTCAACATTCCTCTATCGCATTTAGTTCCAGTGGAATCGCTGCTGCTTTGGAATTTCGTGCGCAGATCGTCAGCGTTAAGATCAGTGTGGAGCAGTTGTAATCCTGATTTTTATTCTTCACATGCGTGCTTTTTTCCTTGGCTGTTCAGAATTCACGAATTGCTCTAGTTTTTTCCCCAATAATTGTTCAGAGTTCATGTAAACACCACAGTAGTACTAGTACTCAATTAGATAACTGATTCGGATTACAGATGAATCACATGAAGAATTCCAGGGAATTTGGGGAATTTAGAAGAAGAAGATGATGAACACAGGAAGGAAGCACTTACGCTAGTCCTAGTCATAGCCTATCCTCGCCTTCTAGGCCGAGGATTCAGTTCCAAGCCAAGCCTCACTGTGGCCACTCTGTACGTATATATGCCATCTTCTGTCCTCTGCATCTGCCTCCCAAGCAGGTTCTGGCCCAAGATGGCGGCCCACCCAGCCAGACCAACAGTAAGTGCAGATATAGGTCGTTGACAGTTCACGAATTGTTCAAAGTTGTAAGCCAAAACTTTTGATCTGCACCAATAATTTGATCACCCGTTCAGTTTTGGTTTCCATCCGAACGGACGCCAACGCCCTAATCAAAAACCTGACTGAATCACTACTTCGTTCCATAAATACGCCTGTGCACCGGCCATCTTACACACGCAAGTCTTGCGCACAAGAAATCACTCGAACGAAATCAACTTGTGCCTGCTGATGCACCTTGATGACGAGGACATCCTAGTACACTACTACTTCCGTCATTGTAGGATGCACCTTGATGATGAGGACATCCTGGTACACTACTACTTCTGTCATTGTAAGATGAAGACAATGTTGCTGTGAATCTCAAGTCAAATGAAGTCAGGATTGGACTAATGACACGTGCTCGTGCGAAACTACTCAAACAACAGGTGAACTTGTTCCTAAGTGATACTTTGATCGACGAGAAATTTATACTGCCTAAGTCCTTTTACTTATGTATGATCAGGTATGAAGAAGGAGCAAACATCGCACGAGGAGGAGAGGAGCAGCTGGACAAGAAGTTGGACGTGAAGCTGGACATGGAGCTGGCCATGAAGCTGGCCATGAAGACATCCCATGGAAGCGCGAGGGAGGCATGCGCGAGGGAAGAAGAAAAAGACCCGACCGGTTGTGGTTGGGCGCCCCCGATCAGGGCGCGGACGAGGTCAAGGGTCCGAGTTCGAGCGTTGGGCTCGGAGGCGAGGAGATCATCCTAACATTCTCCCCCTTGATCTCAAATTTTCTTTTAACTTTATACTTTCATTTTATTCGTTTCATTTTGGATCAGTACATAGGGCATGTTTCATCGTCACAGCTCTATTGCCGATAGAATCAGACAACCACAACACACTTCTCTATTTTGAAACAAATTCTTTTACTTTCGGGCCTCTTATGATCCAGGATAGGTAAGACTTTCCCTTAAACCCATGCCGGCTACGTGTTCCTTGAACACGCTGGGTGGTAAGCCTTTCGTTAGCGGATCCGCAAGCATATCTTTTATCCTTATATGCTCGAGACTTATAGTTTGATCCTGGACCTTGTGTTTCACAACATAATACTTAACCTCAATCGGTTTCGTAGCTGTACTCGACTTGTTGTTGTGAGCATAAAATACTACGGGCTCAATGTCGCAGTACATCTTTTGTGGTTTGTCAATATAATCTACCACTTTCAAGTCGGTTATAAATTTCTTTAATCATAATGTCTGCCCTGTGGCTTCATAACATGCCATAAATTATGCATACATCGTGGATGATGCAACTATTGTCTATTTGGAGCTTCTCCACAGAATAGCTCCTCATGCGAGAGTGAATACATATCCAGATGTGGATTTTCTATCATCTTTATCTCCCGCAATATCTGCATCTGAATACCCTCTTATTTCTAGGGAATCAGATCTTCTGTATGTTAGCATGTAGCTCTTTGTGCCTTTCACATAACGCAATGCCTTCTTTACCATTTGACAGTGTTCAAAACCTGGATTTTCTTGATATCTACCTAGTACTCCAGTAATAAAAGCTAAGTCAGGGCGAGTGCACACTTGTGCATACTGTACGCTTCCAATGGCCGAAGCATATGAAACCTCTTTCATTTGATCGAGCTCGTATTGATTTTGGGGGCTTTGATGTTTCCCAAAACTATCTCCCTTGACTATAGGGGCATGTGTGACACTGCACTTATGCATATTATACTTACTTAGAATCGTTTCTAAATAAGCCTTTTGCCATAGTCCTAATACTCCATTTTTCCTATCTCGGTGAATTTCTATGCCCAAAACATATGATAATTCACCAAGATCTTTCATATCAAAATTTGAGGACAAGAACTTTTTTGTCTCTTGCAGTAGACTAACATCACTGCTGGCGAGCAGAATATCACCCACATACAAGATTAGGAAAATATATTTCCCACTTTTAAACTTTGCGTAAACGCAATTGTCCTCAATATTTTCTTTAAATCTAAATCTTTTAATTGTCTCATTAAACTTTAGATACCACTGTCTGGAGACTTGCTTTGATCCATAAATGGATTTCTTTAGGCTGCATCCCATTTCTTTCTTGCCTTCCACATGATAAAACCCTTGGGTTGTTTCATGTAGACATTTTCTTCTAAATACCCATTTAGAAATGCCGTCTTTACATCCATTTGATGCAACTCTAAATCAAAATATGCAGCTAGTGCCATGATGATTCTGAAGGAATCCTTAGATGATACCGGAGAAAATGTCTCATTGTAATTTATCCCTTCTCTTTCTGTAAATCCTTTTGCCACAAGTCGTGCTTTCTACTTTTCTATATTCCCATTGGAGTCATATTTTATTTTGTAGACCCACTTGCAGCCCATTGTTTTGGCTCCTTTAGGAATATTTTCTAAGTCTCAAACATTGTTGGCACTCATCGATCTCATTTCATCTTCCATGGCCTCCACCCAATTTGATGAATCTGGGTTCTCATGGCTTCTTCATGTGAAGTGGGATCACCTTCCATATGAACTGTTTATGTGTTGTAAACTTTGTAATCAGTCAAAATGGCTGATTTTCTAGCTCTTGTAGACCTTCTAGGGGCCTCATTCTCTGGAGCATTCTGTTCCTCAACTTGTGGCTCAGCTTCTGGGGGTGGTTGTTGTTTCTCCCTTTCATGCTCAACAAATGGTTCATTCGGCTCCTGACGGACAGGTTCCAACATGGGTGAAGTCACAACAGGCGCTTGCACCACAATTGCAGGGATTTCGGTGCAGGTGCACATGGTAGCGCAAAAAATGGCTCCTGAGTCATCGGATTAGGTGCATGCACCCTCTTCTCATCAAGATCAATTTTTTGAGCTACCATGCTCCCCCTCATCATTTCGTCCTCTAAGAAGACAGCATGTCTCGTTTGCACAAACTTTGTGTAATTTCTCTGGACAGTAGAAACGATAACCTGTTGACTTTTCATGTTAGCCAATAAAATGGCAGCTGACTGTTTTGGTATCTAACTTTGCTATATTTGGATTAAATACTTGGGATTTCTATTTCCGTGCCCTTGGGTCCTTAGTTGTGCTCAGTTTTCCCCAGCCGCTTAGTTTTTCCTCAGTTTTGCCCAAGCCCTTGTCTGAAACCCTCACAAGTGCTGGAACGGCCAGTTGCGGGTCAACAACTTTGACCGTTATCTCTGACTAGTGGGGCCACGTAGAGCCCGTAAAGACACGTCAGACCATCCATCTTTGTTTGACCGTAAGCATCGCCGTATCCCTGACCAAAACGCGGACGAGTGGGGCTTCGGTATATCGAATGACAAGTGGGGCCATGACGTTGATACAAGGGGCAATACACGGGTAGGATTAGATTTTTAAACGGAGCTCTACAGCGATGGCACGGAGGAGGTGGCATGCGGGATGCCGAGATGAGATCGACGTCCACAAAGAACTGCATGAGGCGAGACCAGACGCATTAGATAGATATGAACTATACGCGTTTAACCATGCAAAGAAGAGAAGAAATGATCGAGGACATCGACGACTACCTCAACACTTTTACAGACGGTGTCGGACACGAACGCGAGCAATGTAGAGCAAACTAGTGTCTCTCCTTTATGGTGTGTATATATGGGTGCTAGGGGAGTGTGGTGGCGAAGGGAAAGACCTCGCGGTGGTCTGTGGCGTCCAGCATAGCGGGGCGGCGTGGCCGTACCCACATCGGCGTGCATGTTCGGCATTGGCATCGGCATGTACGTTCGGCATTGGCCTCGGCGGTATCTCTGGTGTGTCAGTGATCGAATGAGGGGACGAGATTGAGGGTGCATCCCGACGGTGACCTAGCAGTGGCGGCGAGCATAGCCGTTCTGACCATGCCGATATTGGCATCGACATCGTTTGCAGGCTGTGGTGCTCGAATCAAGGTGAGATTTGTTTCTTGTACGCTAAAAATGAATTTGAAACAAGTTTCCTATTAAAGGTTAGGTAAAATACGAAAGTTTGTAACTAAAAAGTTCACTGGCCCCATGGTGAGGTTCTTTTTGATAGAGCTATACGGTTCGGCAAAAGTTTTTGACACTTTTTAGATATTCCTTGTTGTTACACGTATGGCATCATGTATGGCAAATTTGGGGTCATTTGGAGATGTTCGAAAAAATCACTTTGCTTAAGCGCATGCCGTTTCGCCTCGCTGAAACCAGCTTTTGTAACAAGGTGACTTCTTCTACCTTCTCTAAATGACCTCAAATTTCATACAGATGATCTTCTATGCAGAGATAGATAGATTGTTTTGTTTTTACATTTTTTGAACTTTTTATTTCCCTTTATAATACCCAGTTGATTTTCAGGTTAAAACCTCGAAAAACAACATCATGTATGACTTCATTTTCACCCTAAATTTAAAATTTTGTGAAACTTTTTAGATATTCCTTTTTGTTACAGGTATAGCATCATGTATGCCAAACTTGGTTCTCACTGAAACCAGCTTGTGTAACAAGTTAGGTATTTTTGACCTTCTCTAAATGACCTCAAAAATCATACATATGATCTTCTATACAAAGATAGGTAGATTGTTTCGTATTTACATTTTTTTGAACTTTTATTTCCCTTTATAATACCCGGTTGATTTTCAGGTCAAAACCTTGAAAGTTAACATAAGTAGATGGTGAACCCTCCCAAACTTCAAATATAGAGATAGATAGATTGTTTCGTTTATCATTTTTAGCGTGAAAAGTAATGGATACAAGAAATCGGTGATGGTTTATCATTTTTAGCGTGAAAAGTACTCCCTCCGGTCTCTTTTAATTGACTCGGATTCAGTACAACTTTATACTAAATCTGAGTCAATTAAATAAGACCGGAGATGGTACAACAAATCGGTGATGGTTTATCATTTTTTGCGTGAAAAGTAATGGCTACAACAAATCGGTGATGGTTTATCATTTTTTGCGTGAAAATTAATGGCTACAACAAATCGGTGATGGTTTATCATTTTTTGCGTGAAAAGTAATGGCTACAAGAAATCGGTGATGGTTTATCATTTTTTGCATGAAAAGTAATGCCTAAAAGAGTTTATAATTTTTAGCGCGTGAAAAATAATACAGAAAACCAAACTTGCTGAATTTGGTGGCAAACTAGGTATTTATCCCTTTAGCATACATAGAGGGTGGAAGCTAGCCGCCGACAGAGAGAGAGAGAGGGTGGTGGCCCCGATCAGAGAGAGAGAGAGGGGGGGGGGGTTATCCTACCCGTTAGATCATACGATCAGCGGTCGGTGGGCACGATCCACGTGACATGGGCTAGACCACAATCAGGGCAATGTTGGGCGTTTGTAAGAATTTGTGAAGGGGGAGGGCAAAAATGAGTAGTATCAAGAAACCAAGGGCACGTGAGTAGTAAACAGACTAAGGGATTCAAATATGAGATTTAAAAAATGGAAAATGCGTGCTTTGTACAATGAAAACCATCTTGGCCTACCTGAAACTATTTGCAATACAAATATACATGAGTGTGAAAATTGTGGCCTCATTCAGACAAAGTATGTTTTGGGGAAAGCTGTTTTGGGAAGGGCTTATTGTGGAAAGCCATGCACCTTCATAGCTACTAGGTGATTTCAGAAGTGGAAATTTATGGTAAAACTTGATTTATCTATGATTTTTTATGGCTCCCAACGTGGCAGGTCGCGTAAGAAGACTCCATGAGTAAGTGCCACTATGGTTTTATCTTTTTTGGAATTTTTGGCACATTAAATGACTCATTTAACTAGCTTAATCCTATTTGTTGACTCTCTGTTGACCAGCCACTTGAGGGTAAAACTGAGTATATTGCACTAGCCAGTATTAGCACTCAAGGGGAAAACTAAGCATACAAAAAATGCTAGTATAAGACTCGAGGGTATACCTGAGCATATCTAAATTTCCAGGGTTAGACTCGAGGACACGTGTTGCTGGGCAGAAGTGGAAGACGTGCAATTGTTGACACGTGTCGCGGTGCATAAGTCAAAGATGTGCATACGTGCAATAGTGGACGCGTAGGACGCGGGTCGCATTTAGGATGCGTAAGCCCCTCTCTCCCTCCCTCTGCACACAGTACGTCTCATTCTCACTCACGCAAACAACCACGCCTCTCACGTCCCATCAACGTCTCCAAATCGAAGGAAAAACACCCCAACCGCCGTACGCGCGCTCCCCTGCCGGCAATGGAGAAGAAGAATGCACCGGCGGCCGTCGCCCCCGAGCCCGTTGATATGTCCAAAACGTATCTACTTTCCCGAACACTTTTGCTATTGTTTTGCCTCTAATTTGTGTAATTTTGGATACAACTAACACGGACTAACGTTGTTTTCAGCAGAATTGCCCTGGTGTCTTATTTTTGTGCAGAAAATCAACTTTCGGGAAAATCCCGGAAATAATTGCAAAGGGCCTATTTTTAAGACGCACGGAGCCGAAGGGCAAGCCGGGGGGAGGCCCACGGCCTCCACACCATAGGCCGGCGCGGCCGGGGAGGGCGCGCCGCCTTATGGTGAGGCCGCCTCGGCCACCCCCGCGCTCCCCTCTGGACTACTTAAAGCCCTTGACCTAAAAACGCGAGGGTTCGACCACTTTTCCGGAAGACATCCAGAACTCCGCCGCCATCGCGAAACCCAATCTCGGGATTAGAAACTCCGTTCGGCACCTGCCGGGACGGGGAATTGGAGGAGATCATCACCACCATCGCCACCGACGCCTCTCCATTGACCATCCATGTTTCCCCCATCCATGTGTGAGTAATTCCCCCGCTGTAGGATGAAGGGGATGGTAGGGATTGGATGAGATTGTTCATGTAATAGCCATAACATTGTTAGGGCATAGTGCCTAGTATCCGTTGTTGGTACTTTTATGATATTGTTGCAACTTGTTATGCTTCATGCTTGTCACTAGGGCCCGAGTGCCATGATTTCAGATCTGAACATGTTATTGATTCATGATAATATTCATTGTTTTATGATCTTACCTGCAAGTTGTATACACATATTGTTGTCCGGAACCCGAGGCCCCAAAGTGACAGAAATTGGGACAACCGGAGGGGAAGGTTGTGATATGAGGATCACATGTTTTCACGGAGTGTTAATGCTTTGCTCCGGTACTCTATTAAAAGGAGTACCTTAATTACCATAGTTTCCCTAGAGGCCCGGCTGCCCCCGGCTGGTAGGACAAAAGATGTTGTGCAAGTTTCTCATTGCGAGCACGTACGACTATATACGAAACACATGCCTATGGTTGTTTAGTACTTGGATACTGTTTTATTATTATCTGCAAATGCCTAGTCTTGATTATTACATGAGTTATCTTATCCATGCAGCGCCCGTTCATCCATCCCTATGCCTACGGTATTTTAATCCTGCTGTTTACTATAATCACTACTGTTATCCTTATTACACTACTGCTTATATTTCACTGTTGCTACTGCTATAAAATTGTTGCTACTGATAAACTATTGCGAGCAAGTTTGTTTCCAGGTGCAGCTGAATTGACAAGTCCGTTGTTAAGGCTTACAAATATTCTTTGGCTCCCCTTGTGTCGAATCAATAAATTGGGTTTTACTTCCCTCGAAGACTGTTGCGATCCCCTATACTTGTGGGTCATCACCCGTCGCCGCCGAGCCCGTCGCATTCGAGGCCGTCGCCGCCGAGCCTGTCGCATCCGAGCCCGTCGCCGCCGAGC